>PVKA01026869.1:0-31204 GCA_004027165.1 Ctenomys sociabilis
TCACTCCTGTGCTCAGGACCCTTGCAAAGAAAGGGATGGTTTTTTTTCTGAGTTCAATCCTCAGGAAAAAAAAAAAAAAAAAAAGATAATATGTGTGCGCGCGCAGAGCTGGGGTGGGACCCCGGGCCTTATCCATGCCAGGCAGGCATTCTACCACACCTCGGCCCTTTTTATTTCCTTTGAGTCAGAGTCTTGGTAAATTGCCATGGTCTTGAACTTCAGATATTCCTGCCTCAGCTTCCCAGAAATGGGCACGTGCCACTAAGGCCAGCTGCGTGCTTCTTTCCTGGTAAGACTCTTTGGACCTTTGTTCCTTAGACCCACCCAGGATTCTCACCAAGAAGAGCCCATTTGCGGCCCTTCAAGTGAAGCTGCCTGCACCCTGGTCAGGCATAGCTTCTTCCAGCCCACGATGGTGACCTGCCCAGAACACACTGCCAACTGTTCGTTTGTCCTGTTTTGATGCCAGCTTCTGTTTGTGGTCTCCCCTCCCCCAGCCGCCTTCCCGGGCAAGTGGCCGTTTGTGTCGTTTTTTTTTTTTTTTTTTTTTTTTGGTAGCTCAATTCTAGAATTGATCTCATCGCAATATAACTGCTGTGTTGGTCTTCTATCCACCTGCCCCAGGCAGCCGCGGGCGAGACAGCAAGAGGCCTGTGGGCACCTGCCGCAATGCCCTGGCCCAGCTGCTTCAAGGACTCCAAAGAGCAGGCAGGAGGCAGAGTTCTGGCGTCTGTGAACCCCCTCCAGGTGTGAAAGTGCTCTAAAGGGGCAAGGGGAAGTCCCTCACACTCACACCCGGGGCAAGGTGAGCAGCAGCCCCACGGGGGGCAGCAGGGGCCCCACTGCCATCAAGCTGGGGACAGACCCACACCATGCAGCCCCAGCACAGCCAACTCCTTAAGGAAGAGCTCCGAGCAGGTGCTGCAGGAGCCCTCCTGAGGGAGCCCCGAATCCTGAGGCCAGAAGGCTGATGAGCAAGAAATTCAGGGGCTTCCCCGCAGTTAGCAAGCCCAGCCCCAAAATACCTTCGGTGGACAAAAGGCCTGTGCTGCAGGCAGTTCTGTGGGAGCTGGGGACTTTCTCCCCTCCTGGAGCTATTCTCAGAAGGAGCATCTCAAGGTCACCTTGGGCCACAGCTGGGTCCCAGGGGCAGCAGATGATCCACGCAGCTCCCTGCAGCTCAAACCCCCTGCTAGAGCGGGACATAATTTGGGGTCCCCCAAGGTCCTTGCTTTGGAAGCTGTGTTCTATGAGGCGTCCCGTGACAGACGCCATCTGGGTCCTCGTGATTTGGGACCCTGGGAGGGAGGGGGGAGGTGGCTGCTCAGAGCCAGGCAGCCGGAAGTCCACTCTGTGGAGTCAGGGACCAATGTTAGGGTTCCCAGCTGCCCACCAACACACTCATCCCCGGGCCCCCAGCCCTGATGCACTGTGTGGTCAGACCCCCACCAGCGCACACCCACAGCAGGATTCCAAGAGCAGGTGGGCCAGGTGCTCACTGCTGAGCCTGGATAGAAGCCCAGCCCAGGGCTCTGTGTGTCTCTCCATGGTGACAGGAGAGATCCTCTTCCTCCCAGGGCCATCCACTAGGCAGCCAGCAGCCCTTATCTAAATGTCTAACCATGATCCCAAGACTTCACGTCAGGATCACCTGTATGGCTGGACAAATTGAGGCCCAGAGACCTTAAGTAACTTGCCCGAGATCACTCAATTGGAGAGGAGCAGGGCTGCTCCATCCTGTTTCCATCCTGGCCTAGCTCTCAGGCCACAGTGGCCTTCTTTTGCTTCCTCAGGACCCTGGTGTCCTGGCTTTCTGCAGGAGATAGCCCTGGGTCCCAGCGCTGGGGCAGCACAGGGGAGGGAAGATGGCTTCGAGTCTTCCCCAGAGTCCCAGGGAATGTCTGGTGGGTGCCACCTCCCACAGCCTCAGCACCGGTCACACTGTCCTGATGGGAACACTGCCTCTGTCCTCTGGTTTCCGGGTCAGGACTGAGCCAGGTTGGCATCTGGCCTCAGCATCACCTCTATCAACCCAGGGCTGGAGCTGTGTTCTGCTGGGTCCCCCTGGGAGGGCCATGGAGGTCCCTGGCACACAGATAGGCAGCAGAGGAGGAGGCCAAGACTGGAGAGGGAAAGAGACCTGAGCGAGCCCCCAGCACGGCCGCCAGCCACAGTGAGCGTGCGAAGGGCTGAGGTCCTTGGGAGGGAGTCCCTGCTTGGCAGGGCTGTTGCAGATGCCCACGAGTCACTCAGACACTCAGAAAACCAGGTCCAGCATTAATCGTGGCCTAAGAGTCATGGTGCCCAGAGGGAGACCCAGGCAGCAGCGGGCGAAGCCAGGACGTGAGGGTCCGCCCTCCCAAAGCCCCTGTCCAGGGAGCTCTGCCCAGCCCCTCAGGGAAACTGAGGCTGGGGCCTGAAGGGTGCATAAATGCACAAGAAGCCGCCAGAACGGGGTGCTGGCACGCTCGGTGCCTGGCCCAGGCAGGCATGCAGTAAAGATGCAGTCAGGACAGCGCGTGCTGGGCGTGCGCGAGCTCTGGGTGCTGCCCAGCACAGCGCACACACACTCACAACTCACAAACGCAAACTGAATGGATCAGAGGGACTTGAGTAGGAGCCTCCTCTTCTGGTCCAATAGAGTAAAGAGATCATTTTTATGTATTTTATTATTTAAATTTTATTTCTGTAGTCCAGAGAATTTAACCTGGAGCCTTTATATTGAGCTATATCCCCAGCCCTTTTCTTTTTTTTTTTTTTAATTTTTGGTCAGAACCGAGGATTGAACTCAGGCCCCTGTGCTTGCCAGGGAAGTGCTTATTCCACTGAGCCATCTCCCCGGCCCCCTCCCCAGCCCTTTTCTAAAAAAAAAAAAAAAATTTAATTTTTGAGACAGTCATACCAGACTGGATTCAAACTTGCAATTCTCCTGCCTCAGCCTCCCAGAGTACCAGAAGAAGATATGCACCACCATGCCCAGCTGTAGAGATGATTTTTAAAGCTCATGGGAAAACAGTAGCTTAGGCAAGCTACTCTGCAAGGCCTAGAACAGAAACGCAAAGCCCAGCCCATGGCTCTAGGCTGACGCTTGCTTCCTGCCCCCCTTTCCCTCTGAGAGCCACAGCGTTGGCAGCAGGGCCAGGAGGCTCCCAAGACCTGGAGAATCTGTGGGGCCCAAGGGCACCCCAGCCTCTCACCACCCAGTGCGGCAGGCCTCCGGAAAGGCTGAAAACCCAGAGGCCTGAAGCCGGGCTGATCAGGGAGGACACTAAATGTAAATTACTTCCCAGAAAACCACTTAGTAAGTCAGCAGCTGTGTCACTGCCCTGCTTGGGCTGTTTGCTGAAGACCCCTGGGGAGAACAGAACCAGGAGGTGCTGACAGCTGGTGTGGCGGGCAGAGCCATGGTGGGCGGCTTGTGCCAGCCTGAGCATGTGGAGGAGGCACTGAGACTCAGGCCTGAGATTCTGCCTGAGCCAAGAAGCCCCAGGTGGGGCACCTGACCCTGGCCCTGTCACGTCCCATCCCGGACTCCTATCTGTTCCAAGACATGCCGGCCATGGGGTACTCGCTGGGCCTGCTGCCTGCAACCTTGACTCTCCACTCCTCAGAAGGCTGCTTCTCCGAGAAAACGTGCATGGCGACAGGCATCGGCGTCACTTCAGCCTGGAGTGGACACTGGGAGACCCAGTGCTCTAAACAGGTCATGCTTCTTGTGTGTCAGTGACAGGCTGGTGTGGTGGTGCACAGCTTTAGTCCCAGCACTCGGGAGGCTGAGGCAGGAGGATCACAGGGAGTTTGAGGTTAGCCTGGACTGCACAGCAAGATCCTGTCTAAGAATAAAATACCTCAATAAAGTTGCAGAAGAACAATTTTATGTGCATGTATGATTGAACCCAGGGCCTTTGCCTTGAGCTTCTTCCCCAGCCCTTTTTAAATTTTTTGAGTGAGAGTCTCACTAAGTTGATAAATTGCCCAGGCTGGACACCAGCCTGAGATCCTCCTGCCTCTGCCTCCTAGAGCGCTGGGATTACAGGTGTGCTGAGCAAGGATTGACTGTGTAAGAATGAATTTTACAGCTGCTGCCTTTCTTATCCTTCAGATCTTGGCCTTTCCTGCACTACTGATGTTACACTTTGGGCCCTGTCACTCTACTGGTCCCCTGCAAAGAACTCTCCCCTGTCTGAAATTGTAATTGCCTGAGGCCCAGCTTTCCATGGAGCTCACAGGAGCAGGGACTGCGTCCGTCAGTCTGTCCAGCCCCGTGGCCCAGTAGGAGCTATGCTTGGCTGGGTATCACTTGGGTGGCTGAAGAACAAAGCACAAGGGTCCTGGGAGGGGTGGTGGCGGCAGACTGGGGTTCCCTGTGGGGTGCTGCGGAGGACACGGACCACTACTGGGAAACGAAACTCAACCAAGCTAGGCAAAACTCACCCAAGTCGGAACCACCATCTGCACCATCATTAACGTCACTGGTGCAGGAAGGACCCTGCTAACCGTGTGCGGAAGTTGTTCAGAAAATTCCTCTGGGATTTCCCAGCTCAGCCCCTCTGCGCGGCCGGGGTGGGTCATTCCCGCCCAGGACCACTGTCCCTCCAGGTGGGTGACAGGAGGCTGGGGGCCCCTCTGGCTCCAGGTGCTGGAATATGAAATCCTGGAGATCTGGGGAAACAGTCGTGGATATCACTCGGGCCTCAGCTACATCTGAACCTCACGCAATGACCCCTGGCGAAGCGAGTGAGGCCTGGGTTGAAAAAAAAATCTCACCAGTTGTTGTCTGTCACCCGCAGCAAGGCGTTATGACTTAACCAGTTTCTGGATTGCATCAGAAGCGGCCCAGAGCTCCAGGGCCTGTCAGAGAGAGCGGGTGTCAAAGACAGCGGGTGCCTGGTAAGGCCCGGACCGTGAGGACCGTGGCCAGGTCCCTCCTGCAGGCGCCCTCTCACCACAGCTTCTCATGGGCCTACAGTAGCAAAATCAAGCAGGTCTAAGCTTGCTGACCACTTGAGGAGACAGGAAGTGAAGCCAATAAAGGGCCCTCCAGAGAAATGGAAAGCAGGGTACCCTACAGGGTTCACACCCTAATAAAATGGCCCGAAGGCTGGGGGTGTCTCATAGCTGTAGGTCTAGCACTGAAATTTACAGTGACTCTACTGAGTGAAATGGTCAGGGGTGGCCTCACTGAGATTCAACAGAGACATGGAGGAGGAGAAGGGAGAGAAGGCGACCAGGCCATGGGCTCTACCCGCTGTACAAAGGCCCCAGGGTGGCAAGGAGCAGGCCCAGGGTGCTGGGAAAGTGCAAGGGCAGAAGGTGACTTCAGAGATGGGGCCAGCCAGTGTGTGGGTGGGTCCAGGTGGGGGCTGGGAACAGCGCAGGAGCAGGCTTCCAGGCTTCCAGGACTCCTCTGCGGACCCCAGGAGGGCATAGTGAGATGATTCAGCAGGGAACAGAACTGAGCTGGCTGTCGATGGCCCGGTGACAGGGAGCGCTGGAGGCAGGGAGTGCTGGGCCGGGTCAGCCTGCAGACTATGGTGTCATGGGATAGGGTGGCCAGGGAGGGCTTCTCGGAGGAGGGAAAGGCCACGGGAAAAGGATGAGAAGCAGCAGCCGCGAGGGCTGACGGGAAGCCCTGAAGGAGGCCGCTGGGGGGACTTCCAGTGGCCCCAGGGGCCCTCGGGCTGCTGAGCCCGGGCAGCGAGCACCAACGAGGCTAGTGAGGTGGGCAGGCCCGGCCCGGGGTGCTGAGTCAGCACCGGGAAGGAAGGCCGCTCAGCTGCCACCAACAGCCCAATCAGATCTAGAACAGGAGATGGGGAGAAGCAGCCGCGGTTGAGTCATCTGAGCCCTGACTTCACCGCCTCGGAGCACAAACGCCTTGGGCGCCCTGCCCCAGGGGCCCCGTTTCAGAATGACCAGGTCAGGCACAGGGGCTGCAGGGTCGGGCCATGGTTACTCAGGTAGCGCCCCAAAATCCATCCTCTGTAATTGATGCTTCGAGACAGAAGCCTGTCGTGAGAGTATGCTGTTGTTTATTTTTATTTTGCTTTATTTTCTGTTACTGAGTACTGAACCCTGAGCTTTCCCTCTGGGCTGTGGCTCCTTTTTATTTATTTTTTAAATTTTGAGACTGGGTCTCAGTGACTGGTTCAAATGCCCAGGCTGGACTTGAACTTGTGATGCTCCTGCCTCAGCCTACAGAGCAGCTAAGATTACAAGTGTGCACTACCATGCTTAGCACCTCTCCCTTGTAAACAGATTTTGCTGTACGGTCCAGGCTGGCCTGGAATTTCCAATGCAGCTTCAACTGGCCTTGAACTTGGGCCTGGGAGGTGCTGTTTCTGGCTTCTGGAGTTATTCGCTGGCAAATGTCACCACAGACTCTGTTTGCTGAGCAGCTGCTATGTTTTGGGGCACTGTGGCCACACAGGGCAGCAGGCTCCAAAATCTGAACAGCTTTGAGGGACGACCGAATCCAGACGGGGAATTCTGCACAGTGAGCACACAGGCACACTCCAGGGAGTGTTGGAAACGACCCGCAGGGTATGTGAGCTGGGTGTGGTGGTAACCACAGGCCTACAATCCCAGCACTCTCTCAAAAATAGACAGAGAAACAACAGAAAACAAAAACACTGCAGACTGACTTCACGGGCCCGAGCAGCAGGACTCTTGTCTTCTCACGCTTCTGGAGGCCAAAAGCCCCAGATCCAGGCAGACGTGGGCACCGCAGCTCTTCCGCGGCCCCCGGTGCTGAGAGATGAACGCCTTCTCCACGTACACACTGTGGGTTCCCCTCTTCCATCAGCCACAGGAATCCTCTCCCCACCCTCAGGAGCTCTCGTAACCTTAAACACCACTGCAGAGGCCCTTTCCCCAATACTGTCACTCTGGGAGGTACGCTCCAGCACTCAGCTTCAAACCGAGAGGACCTTCTTTCTACTTAGTCCCCCTCCATGGCCCGAGAAGGGCATCAGAAAGGCTGCTTTATAGAGAAAAAAAATTCCAGCGGGGCGCAGGCACAGGCCTGTCACCCCAGGCCCCTGTGGGGCTGGGGCAGGAGGATCACAAGTTCAGACCTCAGCCCAGGCAACCTAGTGATGAGTGAGACACTATCTCAAAGTAAGATAATAAGGCGGGCTTGAAATGCAGCTCAGTGTCTCTGGGTGCCCCCAGTAGAACAAGATGGAAGGAAGGGAAGAAGGAACGGATGGAAGGAGGGCAAGATCGGAAGACAGGAGAAAGGCATCTGTCGATCCTCAAGTCCAGACCCCAGTTTTCTGCAACCCCCAAGTAACCTGGACAGAACAGCCACAGTTTGGTACTGGAAAGCTCTCTCAGGGCGAAGAGTCACCGTCGTCCCAGATGGATCTGCAATTCTGCCCTGACACTATGACACTGCGCCTCTGAGTCTCCCTCTTTCCCACGAGAAGTGACAGCAGCACTTTCGAGTCACACTGCCAGCTGTGGCAAAGCCAGAGGACCCCACATGGTATGCAGCCCACAGGAAGACCCCAGCCTTGCAGGGACAGGGTAGGAGTTCCTCCTGCCTCCGCGACAGGATGGGGCTCTGGGCCACAGCAGCCACAGACCCCAAGGAGTACTGAGTGAGGGGGTTCAGAGCCGGGCCCTGGGTTCTGGCATCACGTCCCCAGGTCCTGGGACCCCATGGGAAGTGGTGGTCAAGAGAATGGGGTTTGAGTGATGGACAGTGGACTGTGTGGAGAGGGGAGAGAGTGGAGAAAGAGAGGGGAGAGAGTGAGAGAGAGAGAGGAGAGACAGGGACAGAGAGAGAGAGAGAGAGAGAGAGAGAGAGAGAGAAACTTTTGCAGTCAGAGTGAAAAGCGAAACTAAGAGAAACAGAACAGAGAGGGGCCCGGACTCTGATGTATACCGTCAGCTTCTGTGAAAGACACACAGCCTGGGTGGGAAATGAGTAGGTTTTCTGAGCCCAGTGACAGCAGCAGGACTCCTGCAGCACGTGTGTGTGTGTGTGTGTGTGTGTGTGTGTGTGTAGCTGCATAAGGGTGTGAGGGGGCTGTGCTGTGCGTGTCCGTGAGTGTGAGTGCCTGACTCGAGGCACACTCTAGAGTGGAGGGGTATAGAGGGCCCTTCCAGTCCTGTCACGGTCCAGGAAGTTTCTATTTGCAATCCCAAGGAAAGGCTATTGGAATTCTAGCCAGCTGATTCAAATGGACCACTTCCAGCATCCATGGCGAGAATAAACGCCAAGGCACACCTGTAGTTGTGGGGACGCCAGGGCTCCTAAGCCCTGCTAGGGTGACGGCTGTCGGGAACAGAGGCCTCCATCCAGGGCTGAACCTGGATGAAGAAGGCAGCGGTGTGAGGGTGGCAGTGGCCGCGAGAACGGGGGGAAGTGGGTGAACGCTGTGAGCTGGGTGGGGTAGGAGGCCCGAAGTCACCTCTGCGGTGTGCAGAGAGAAGGATCTGCAGCGAGAGTGACCTGCGTGGCACAGCTGAGCTAGGATCCAGCGTTTGGGGTGGGGGCTTCAGCTCTGAGGTGTGATCTTTGTGTCCCGGGAAGTCACAGCCTCTGAGGGGCTGGGGCCTACAGCGCAGAGGGTGAATCTCCTTCCAGCTGGTTCATGCAGCTCTGACACGTGGATACATGGAGATAGGGCCCACCTCAGCCAAAACAGAGATAACTGCCCTTCTTCTTTACTTTTTGTCTTTTTGAGACAGGGTCTCATTATGCAGTTCAGGCTGGCCTTAAGCTCACTTTGTAGCTTAGGCTGGTCTTGAACTCACAACAATCCTCCTGCCTCTGCCTCCCAAGTGCTGGGATTACAGACCTGCGCCACCACGCCCGGCTTTTTTTTTTTTTTTTTTGCGGAACTGAGGATTGAATTCAGGCTATTGCGCTTGCCAGGGAAGTACTTATTCCACTGAGCCATCTCCCTGGCCCCATGCCTTTTTCAAGGAGAGTCATCCAGACGGTCTGTGTGTGTCAAGATTGGTGTATTCATATATCCGAGTGCACACATGAATACACAAGTGTGCAAGGGTATGTGTAGAGCAGTGGGCGTGAGCAGGCATGTGCCCTAGAGATGGTGTGTAAATGCACCAGAAGGGTGTGTTCAGGTTTGTGGGTGCGTGTGCAAGAGGACCTGTATGCCTCAGATGTGTGCGAGGGCGTGAGGGTGAGAGATACGTGCAAAAGGCAAGGGTGTTGTGTGCCAGTGTAAAGGTACTGTGTGTATGCGGGTGCGGGGTGTGCGCACAGCCACCTCCCGAGACAGCAGGAGTCCCAGGGGCTTTGCACACGCAGGGGGCAGGGCTGGGTCTTCGCTTCCGTTGGGAATTCAAGGTACAGAGTGGGTTTGTGAGGAGCGGGCGCCTGGGCAGAACACGGCTCCCTTTCAGCTTTACCCTTCCCTTCCCTGGTGCAGCTCCCATTTGAGAAGCATCTTACTTTTTCTTTTTTTTTTAAATCAGAGTCTACAGAGTCTCTCTACTGACTCAGAGTGATCATCCCATTTACAGCCTCCCAAGCGCTGGGATTATTGGTGTGCACCACCACACCCAATCTCTTACTTTTATTTTGTTCTTTACTTAGTTTTGTGTGTGTGTGTGTGTGTGTGTGTGTGTGTGTAATCGGGGATTGAACTCAGGCCCTTGCACTTGCCAGGCAAGTGCTTATTCTACTGAGCCTTTTTTTTTTTTTTTTTTTGTCTTTTTGAGACAGGGCCTAACTCCAGTTCAGGTTGGCCTTGAGCTCAGTTTGCAGCCCAGGCTGGCTTGGAACTCACAGCAATCTTCCTGCCTCAGCCTCATGTGTGGGATTACAGGCATGTACCATCACACCAGGCCTGCTCTCTTGGATAAGAGAAATCATCAAATATTGAAGCTTGTATGTCTGACTTATTTCTTTTAATGTTATAAAGTTGGATGCGATAGTGCACAGCTGTAATCCCAGCATTAGGGAGGCTGAGGCAGGAGAATCATTTGCAAGTGTGAGACCAGCCTGAACTACAAAGTGAGCTGAAGGCCAACCTGAACTGCATAATGAGACCCTGGCTCAAAAAGACCCCTCCCCCAAAAAACTATACATAGGGCTGGGGAGAGAGCTCAACAGTCTAAGCACCTGCCTGGCAAACAGTGACTTGAGCTCAAACCATGGTACTGCATACTGTGCAGACCCTGGGACACCTGGTACACCATGCCAGCCCTGAACCTGGGCACGGTGGTGCACACCTGTAATCCCATCACCAGGGAGGCTGCGGTAGGAGGGTCACTATGAGTCTGCTGTGTAGCGAGACCCTGTATCCAGTACATAAATAAAAAATTAGTCTCAAGATGGAGCTATCTCTTACACATGATTCCTTTATCCTTTTCTGTGTACACAGATTTCCTTTTGTCATCTGTTCACCAACATGTAGGCTGCCCCCAAGATGAGAGTATTATGAGCTGTGCTGCTATGGCATGGGTGCGCGTGGGTCACCGAAATGCGATGTCGTGAACTCTTCTGGGAAGACGCCTGGAAGGGGAACGGCTGGGTCAGAGGAAGTTTAGGTTTTGGAGGAATCTCCACACTGGTTCCCACATGGTTATCCTGGTTCACACTGCCCCCAATAATCTAGTAGGCTTCCTTCTTTCCCACATCCTTACCAGCACTTTTTTTGATCATAGCTTTTTTATTCCAGAGTGAAATGGAACCCAGTGTTGATTTGTACTCTCAAATGGCCAGCAATGTTGAGCATTTCTTCACACATCTATTGGCCATTTGCAGCCTTCTCAGACGTATCTATTAGGGCCAGGAAGATGGCTCAGTGGAATAAACGCTTGCCTGGCAAGCACAAGGGTCTGAGTTCAATCCCCAGTTCCACCACAAAAAAAAAGAGAAAGAAAACAAGTATCTATGTATTTCCTTTGGTGTTATGGTTTGTGTCTAGGTGTCCCCCCAAAGCCCCATGCAGTCACTGGGATGGCTTCTAGAGTCTGTGATTAATCTATGATCCAGTGCTGGGATTACACCGGCACTGGGCAGATGGCCTGATACCACGTGAGGGAGGGAGAGGCTCGCCGCTGCCAGCTGCCGCTGCTCCTCCCTTTGCCCTCTGCTGCTTTCCAACGTCATGAACGGGCTGCCCTCTGCCGTGGAGCCAGACTATGGGCTGAAACAAACTGTAAGCGAAATAAACCTTTCTTTCCTTCATTTTGGGTGTTGGGTATGTTACCCCAGGAGTGAGAGAAGAGTAACTGAGACACTTGGCTCTTTTTCTGGTACTGGGAAACTAGCTCAGGACCTTGTGTTCCAGGCAGCCATGGTATCACTGAGTTAAATCCCTGACCCAGGTGGCCATTTGTTAAGTAGGTCTTTTTTTCTTTTTCTTTTTGAAACATAGTCTCCCTATGCAGTTCAGGCTCCCTTGAATTCATTTTGTAGACCAGGTTGGCCTCCAACCCACAGTGATCCTCCCGCCTCAGCCTCCCCAGTGCTGGAATTGCAAGGATGTGCCAGCATGTCTGGCTCGAATTCTTTATGTTTTAAATATTAGTCCTGGGCCGGGGAGATGGCTCAGTAGAATAAGTGCTTGCCTAGCAAGCACAAGGGCCTGAGTTCAATCCCTAGTGCCACCAAAAAATAAATATTAGTCCTCCAAGGGAATTGGGGATTAATTTTTACAGGAAATAAAAGCCTTTATGTTAGGGACAGCATTGTGTCCCCCAGTTCATGCACTGAAGCCCTTGTCCTTCAGATTGTAGCTGAGTCTGAAGCAGGGTCTCTACAGACGAGATTAAAGCCAGAAAGGGTGGCTCAAGCTCAGTACCCAGGAGACTGAGACAGGAGGATCAGCTCTGCCAGCCTATCTATCCAGCAAAACCCTGCCTCAAAAAAAGGAAAGACTCTGAATAACTACCACGAAGACAACAATATGCAATGTATTGATTATTATAACTGTCCTACTAACCTCTTTTGAAATGCTATTTGTTTCATTGCTATTTGTTTCTCAATAAAATTAATTTTTTAAAAAAGAAAAACATAGATCTAGGTAGGGTTGGGGGTACAATGAGGTTTTGCATGGACCCTGAACCAACATGAGCCGTGTCCTGGAAGAAAGGATCAGACTTGGGCCTCAGCTGCCGGGGTCCTGCTCAGGACTGCAGTGAAAGGCTCCAAGGGACTGCAGGGAATTTCTCAGAGTTTGGGACGCCGGTGTCCAGGGTCAAGGTTATGCCTGCCGACTATCGCTCACCCCAGTGTCACTCAGCCCACGCCCTGCCAGTTCTGGCTGCTCCTCCATTGCCCCACACCATTAACTGTGTACCCCTGTGCCTCCTCCTTCCCTGTCTCCATGGGAACATTTGTGTCAGGCTCTAAGGGCCTCCTTTATTTATTATTGCAGAACTGGGGATTGAACTCAGACCCTTGCGCTTGCCAGGGAAGTGCTTATTCCACTGAGCCATCTCCCGGGCCCCAGGGCCTCCCTTATGCAGGATGATCACCTTGACTCCATCAGCAAAGACCCTGCTTCCCAATGAGGTCTCAGCCCAAGGTTTCCAGCAGACACATCTTAGGGGAGCTGCCCAAGCCCCCTCCGTGAACTCCTAGGGATTAGCTCTTCCCTATGCAGTTCAGCCTCCTTTGAATTCACTTTGTAGCCCAGGCTGGCCTCCAACTCACAGCAGTCCTCCTGCCTCAGCCTCCCCAGTGCTGGGACTGCAAGGGTGTGCCATCATGTCTGGGGATTAGCTAACCCCTAGGGATTAGCTCTTCCTTATGCCAGTGACTATGAAGACCTCTGAGGGCTGGGTTTCAGGGACAACTGCCTGGGAACCCAGGCCCTGTCCAGAAGTAGGGAAAGGTGGCCCTGTTGCAGGGGGGGGGGGGGGTAGGCCAGGGACAGGTGGGGAAACCCAAGAAAGGTTTGGGTAACACATCTGAAAAACAGGAAGACAGCGAATCTTATCCCCCAGCCACCCTCTGCTCTGTTCCATTCTGCCACTCAGTGTTCCAATCCCAGGGTTCTCAGGGCAGTGGCTCCCCGACCTGTGACTGTCCCACCCACTTTCATGGCCCTGGCCAGGACTATAGACCTGTGGGATACTGGGGCAGAGCCCTGCCTCTTGCCAAATGGACACAGTACCTGGGCCCCCCAAGTCCCTACTGTGCCATGGGCCACCCACAGACAGGATCTCCAGCTGACAACAGGGGCATGCGCCTTGTTTCAAATCCCAATGCCTGGCACTTGTTAAGCACTTACTAAGTGCCCAGCGCTGCACTCTGAGTTTCACCTGGTCATTTCATCCACCCTCCAAACACTCCTAAGTAGGTCGCATAGACCCAGATGAGGGAACTGAGACTCAGAGAGGCCTGCCGACTTGCCTCAGGAAGGAGCAGATCTCGGCCTCCAGGCCAGTGCTCTGCCACCCACAGGTGGCACTGACCCCAGATGAGAGAATGCTGGGCTGCTTCCTGCTGTCAGGAAGGGAAGCAGACCCAGCCAGGCCTCCCTCCAGGTGGGGCTCTCCGGATGGCCTGGGAGCCCCCCTCTCCTCCACTGGCTCCTTGTCCTGGGACCCAGGCGCTACCTCCAAAACCGGTCTAGGGCAGTTTCTCTTGAGTTTCAGAGGCTGCTGTAGCTCCTTAGCTGCAGATGAGGAGGGCTGACAGCACCTGTGGCCAGGGCCAAGTCGAGATGTCCCCAGAGGCCACCCAAGCCACCAGCAGGCACCCCTCACTGAGGACCCAACCTCACTCAACTGTCACCAGACACAACAGGCTGGACTTCCCCTCAGGACTTCCTGTACTCTTCAGCCGTCCACCACCCGCCGCCACGCGCTGGCCACCACTGGTCCCCTCTATGGTGATGGAGCCCAAGAGGCAGGGGAACCCATAAGACTTTGTCCCTCAGGGGCCAGAGCCTCATCCTGTCTCCTCCTGGGGAAGGCTGGGCAACACTGATGACAGTAAAATGGGGTACCCAAGGTCACGCTGTCAGGAGGACACAGAGCCAGTATCCCTAACCCCACGGTGCCCACCCCACGTAACCGACCACTGGGGTCTCCCCACAGGGCCTGAGAAGCACAGAGCAAGTCTACACCCAAGGGCATGGTAGAACTCAGCTGGAGCAAAATATGGTAAATTCTCACATCAAGACTTGGTGCTCCACAGGCACGTGGGGAAGCCGTTCTGGAAAATCTGGTGATTTCTGCTGAGACCAGACGTGCTTCACCTCCTCAGAAGGCAGCTGCAGGGCTGCTCTGCCCCTGGGAGGATGCTCTGGAAGCCTTCCTCAGGCCTGAGGCCTGGAGCTGGGGAAGGCAGAAGTAGCATCACTTGTCTCCATGCACCTGTCACCTACAGGTCAGGGCCTACAGCTGCTGACAGATGGACATTTCCAGGAGGATGTGGCAGCTGCCCCCACCCTTCCTAGGAGGCTGCAGGCTCCTCTGGGGGAGAGGGGGCGGATCCAAGTGCAAATCCCAGCTCTGTGCAGCTGGTCCCTGTACTGTCCCATCCCTGCCTCCGCAAGGCTGGAATTCCTGCATCCAATGATAATAACACTTGTAAGCTGAGTGTGGCGACACACACTTGTAACCAGCCCTCGGGAGCAGGCTAAGGCAGGAGGACTGTCAGGAGTCCAAGGCTAGCCTGGACGACATAGCAAGACCCTGTCTCCTAAAGACAAATAATGCTATTATATTTATCACACACAGAGAAGACCCATGTGCCACTGCTTGGCCCGTGGGTTACAGAAGATGCCAAAGGCCTGGGCCTGCACTCAGCAAGCTCACAGCTGAAGGCAATGAAGGAAGCCAGCTCTTGATGCCTTCTGCAGTTCTGCAGGATGAGGGCGCAGATGTGGACACTGACATCTGAGTCAGAGTTCAGAAAGCTTGGGGGCAGAGGTAAGATGGTGAAGATTCTTAGGCTGGGAGGGGAGAGCCTGAGGGACTGAGAGCAAGAAACGGGCTGGGGTGTGGCTGAGGGGTACAGTACCTGCCTAGCATGAGCTCGGCCTGGGGTTTGATCCCTAGCAACACACTCACACATGTACACGCGCGCGCGCGCGCACACACACACACACACACACACGTGCACAAAGAGAAGAACGAGAAGAGGCCGGAGGCTTTGGCTCAGGAGGGTCAAGCTTGGGACAGGGAAGCAGTGCTCGGCACCTGGACTGCAGGCGGCACCGCCTCGGCTGGCGGGCTACAGTTTCCTGCACAGGGAACTCATTGGATGCAAAGGACTGGAGGCCTTCCAAACTTCCAAAATAATTGCTTTTCCATAGACAACACTTGCCCGCTGATTTCACGAGCCCAGTAAAGCCTTCCAGCCTGGTCTTCCCTGGGAGAGAAACACTTCCATGTGACTTGGGCCACTGCCTATTTGAGTCTCTGCAACGTGTACAGCCACACCCATGACCTGACCTCAGCTTTACATATTCTGTAGGTCCTGACACAGAAAGCCTTCTAGATTCTCTTGTCTTCTGGCCCAAGGCTTTCTAATGAAACCACTGACTCCAAGTTCTCTCTCTTTTAAGTATAACATTCAATCTATTCTTTTTTTTGCCAACTCAGGATGCTTCAAGGCCAAATCTGGTAAGACATGAGGACCTGGGGATCAAACCACAGAATCCTGAGCCTGACTGCTTTGCTTAAGCAGGCACTTAAACAACTGAGCTAATGGGAAGGCCCCCATTATTTCTTTCACAAGAGAGTTTTCTTTAGTCCATTAAGATCCAACTCCCCTTATACTCCCCTTACACGAGCTTTAGTGGAAGCTGTGGGGCAGTACCAGCAGGTCTAAATCGGGGTGGAGGAATTCGGTCCTTGCGGGCTTCACGAGATCGATTTCTGACCATTTTGCTGTGAATGGCACAACTCACACAGAAATGCAGCTTCCCATACAGTTTGGGAAGCACATAACCATCGAAGACACTCGCTTCAGAAATGTCCCCAACAGCAGCGGCCTCTACTAGGGTCCAAATGACAATTTTTTGTTGTTGTTGTTGGCAGAACCGGGGATTGAACTCAGGCCCTTGCACTCGCCAGGGAAGCACTTATTCCACTGAGCCATCTCCTGGCCTGACAAGCTTCTTAATGGCCTAACCCTTGGGTACGGCCAGGGGACAGTTCGTGCAGCGAACAGGCTGCACATGACTGCGGCCCTTTTTGGCACCACCGTTGTTTCTTCTTTTTTTTGTCATCTTAGAAAAGAGGAACAAAAAGAGCCCAAGTTCTTTGATTTAAAATTACGTGTAGAAGCCCAGCAAAAATGCAAACACAATTACAAACGGGCAAACACTGGAAGAGACATTTCTCCACAGACACACAGCTGAGGCACAGAAACACACTCGATGCCGCTCATTAGAGGAAACGCAAAGGGAAGCCGCAGTGAAATGTATTTCATGCCCATCAGGATGGCTACTATAGAAAACAACAACAGAATGCCTAAAATCCCAGCCCCCCCAGAGGCTGAGGCAGGAGGATCACTGTGAGTTCAAGCCTGGCCTGGGCTACAAAGCAAGACCCTACCTCAAAAAGGAAAATAGAAACAAAGCCAGAAGACAAGTCTTGGCCATCATGAAGACAGAAGACAGGATGCTTGTGTACTGTGAGCAGGGAAGCAAATCAGTACAGTAGCTCTCACAAAGTGAAAAGCAGAACCACCCAGGAACCAGCAACTGCACCCTGGGTTTAGACCACGAAGAAGAGAAGCAGGGACTCTGAGAGCTCTGCAAACTCAGGTTCAGAGCTTCATTGTTTTTTTATCCCCAAGGGGGTAAGCGACTGGAGTCCATCGATGGAAGAGTGGACAAACAGCACTTATCCATACGATGAAACATTACTGGGCTGGATACATGGCTTAGGGGGGCCTGGAGCGTGGCTCGGTGGTCAAGTGTTGGCCTGGCACATACAAGGCAATGTGCTGATGGCGTCTCCCACCTTCCTGCATGGGCAGAGGCAATGGACCCCTGCTGGCCCACGTGAATGCCTGCCCCCAGTGAACCCCAAATAGCACAGAACCTGTCACACCAGGGACTACTGGCCTTGTGCCACTCAGCAGAGCCTGCTGGGCCACAGATGACCCACGGCCCTAGATCAACAGCCTGCCACACCACCCAGATCCAGGTGATCCCGCTGCTGCTGGTGGCTGTGTAAGGCGGACACAGCAGGAGACAGGTCCAGGTCAGCACATCTCAGGCCGCCCTCTGCTGAGGAACTCGGGAATCGTGCTTGGCCTGGCATCATCTGCCTCCCTCCCTGCGCCTCCCTCCCTACTCTTCCGTGGCTGTCCTACAACAGCTCACGGTTCACCTGCACAGGCACAAGAGGTGGAGGAAATCCCCAGTGCTGCTTCCCCATCCTGTGGGGGAAACATCCAGCTCTGCCAAACCTGTCTCCAGCGCACTGCAGTCCTCAGTTTCCCCACCTGTCCCCACAGGGGTTCAGATCACCAAGGCTCCCAGCACCAACCCAGAGATGGGTGTTCGTGAGTCCGACTCACAGAGCCTCTGAAGATGGATCTTGCCTTCAGGGTCCAAGTAGAAGTACCAACCTCCTCTGAGGCCCTCACAAGTCGTTTTTTTTTTCCTTTTGGTGGTACAGGGCCTTCACACTGAGCTATATCACATTTTTAAATTTTGAAACAGTCTCATTAAGTCACTACATTGCCCAGCCTGGGCTTAAATGAGTAACCCTCTTGCCTCGGCTTCACAGAGTGCCTATACCACCTGCCCCGCCCCTCAGGTACTGCTTTCTACCACTGGCCTTGGCCTCAGTCTGTCTTGGGGACCCTCACTGTGGGTCAAGGAGCCATTTGTTCAGGGTGAACAGCCAGTGACAAGCACAGCACCCGGGCAGCCCATTTCCTTCCCTGGCAAGGGCACGAGGTCAGGGCCCTGAGGGCAACAGCGAGACAGGCACAAGTGGGAGCTGAACTTTATTACAAACTTGTCACGAAAGCCTTCACCCCCCTAAGTCCCCGCTCTCTTGACCTCAAGGTGGGCAGAGGCTTCCTCCACGCAGAGAACACCAAGGCTGGCAGGGGTGCTGTGGTCCTGGTGGGCAGGCCTCACCGTGGAGCCGTGGAACCTGGGTCTCTGACCACATCGGTGGAGGGCGTGGACCCTGCCCTGGCAAGGCCTAGAGCAGGATGAGAAACACAAGGGGATCACGGGGGAGGGTGGGCAGTGCCCAGGGCGAGGGTCTAGGGACACCGTGTTAGGGTGAGGGGACAGGGCCTTGTACACTCTATCCCCATCCCACCCCCAAGGGACTTCGCTGTCCCCTACCATACCAGGCGGGAAGGGCTGGCAGCTGACAGCTTCCGGTGCTGGGCCTCAGAGACCAGGTCAAGGCTCCTGGGAACTGAGCTTCTCTCAGGCTTCGGAGGAGCAATGTCCCAGCCCAGCAGACAGTGCTGTGGGGAGCACAGAGTCAGGGGTGCCCACCTTGGGGCAGAGTTCCCTTCAAGGAAGGGCTGCACCCCACTTAGGATGGAAGGACCCCCTGAGCAACCAGGTCCCCAGACAGAAGCCTGTGTCTACCACGATCTCCCCAGGGGCTTCCCTTTCAATCCTACCCGGTCTGGCCACTTGGGACCCCCAGAGCTGAGACTGGGCAAAGGGTGGCAGGATGGGACCCATCACCTAGGTACCCGACACCCTAGGCTGGTACTTTGACACCCTCTGTCCACACAACCTAGCTGCCACCCCTCCACTGGGGCATAGCGAGAGGTTGCTCTGACTCCCATATGGCCCAGGCCTGTGTACATTGCGCCATGAGCTCTGTCCCTAGGCTACCTGCAGATGGACAGCAACCCCCATCCAGGGAGCAGGTCCAGCACGGGTGAGGGGAGGCCACCCTCCTGGGCTCTACAAGCACCTGGTCCTGCTATGTCCCTATCCAGACCTGGTACCACTCACCCGGGGCAGGGCCAGTGTGTCAGAAGAGTCGAAGCTCTTGCGGCGGTGGACACGGTACCGGTGGGGGGTGTCCAGGACCGACAGCGGGACACTCACCCTGTGCAGGGGTGCAGTGAGGCCACCACCCTGTGGCTGCCCCCAGGGGGGTCCCAGTGTCCCAGCCACCACTCACTGGACCTGCGCAGGCTCTGCTAGGGTCTCAGGGCCCCGCTGGTCCCGTGGGGTCCCACACAAGCGGCAAGGGATGCCAGGGTCCGAGGGAACCAGGAACAGGCGCCGGTTGACACGGTAAGAGTACACACCTGTAGAACCACAGCACAGCAGGTCCCTTGAGCACCCAGGCCCCAACCCCTTTGGAAGCAAGCCCACACAGGAAGGGCCCCTTTCCTGCAAAGCCCCCAACCATTCAGGATCCCACAGAGCTTTAACACTCACACTCATGGTCCTTCTCCACATCCCCACCCTCTCGTGGGCCTTGGAGGAAGGGTCTGTGGGGACAGAGAGGATGAGCAGGTGGGTGCTGGGTCCCTGGGCGCTGGGCCCAGCCCCCCTTGCCTGCCGGGCTCACTCATGATGACTGTGGATGCACTCCCCCCGGTGGGCCTCCCGGAACTCTTGCAGCATGGAGAAGAAAGCCTCGGGCTTGCTGCTGATGGGCGAGCTGCTATCCAGGGACCCTGGTGTAGGCAAGAGCAAGAAACCACAAATGCTGCAGTCAGGGGCTGGGGGCCCAGCTGACACCCAGGGTACAGAAGCCCCAGCCCCCAGCCCCCTGCTGGACCCCACACAGACCAGCCAGGGACCGTCCACCACAGTGACTTGCTGAACTGCCCGCCTGCCCTGCCACACTCCCAGGAACCCCCACCATGCCAGCTTTACACATGGAAAAGTACAAAAAGCACAAAGACACTGCAGGGTATGTGACGGAAGGTGTGGACCACTTGGTAAGCAGGGAACAAGCCAGCATGGCACAGCACACGCCTGTAATCCTAGCACTCAGGAGGCTGAGGCAGGACGATCATCATGAGTTCAAGGCCAGCCTAAGCTATGTAGTGAGTTCAAGGCCAGCCTGAACCACATAGTGAGAGCCTATCTCAAAAAGCCATATAAATGCAGAAAGGAGGGTGCGATGCACATGTGTACAGGTGGGTGCCACTGTCATTCTAAGGACAGGAAGCAGGGCAATGAGGCTCCGGGAAGCCCCCGAGGGCAGGGCGGTATCCCCACCACCACCTCATAGAATTCTAGCTCCTGGGCACTGCTCAACCTCTCCTGCTTCAGTGTCAGCCTTTGTGGAATGGGGACCCAAACCAAGCGCAGTTTGCTTATTCATTCAATGACTGCCTGCTGAGGCCTCAGGCCTCAGGGGTGGGGAGCAGGGCCACAACAGGGTGGCCAGACACTGCTCTGAGGCTGCCGCTCCCCAAGAGGAGGAGGATGAGAAGCAAACAGTCCTGGGAATGCTATGAAGAATCCTAGCCGGCATCACAGGCAACGGGGTGGGGTGGCAGCCCTGTAACACTGTGCTCAGGGAGGACCTGGCGCCAGACCTCAGCTTTGCGTGATGATAAAGATCAACAAGGCTACTGAGGCCAAAACAGAGCAGGCAACTGACCTCAGGCACCCCGACTTCAGGACGGAGGGCCAGCAGAAGGCGGATCCTGCCGGGGTTGTGCGGTGCAAGGGAGAGGCGCAAGAGGGTGACCTGAGCTTAGTGTCACAATCATCTCCTTCATAGCTGGGGCAGTGGCACCTGCCTGTAATCCCAGTGCTCAGGAGGCTGAGGCAGGAGGATCCCCACAAGTTGGAAGCCAGCCTGGGCTACATAGCGAGGCCCTGTCTCAAACAAACAAACATTATGGCCACTGGGTCAAAAGAGTGCCATGCACACCCATGTTCACAGCAGCCAAGCTTTAGAAAGGCGCCAAGGCAAGGAAAAAAGAACATTGTGTCTCCAACCACCAATAGGTGAGTAAAACCAAACAGGCTACTACTCCTAGGAGCCCCTCAGAGACCCCACACGAGTGGCAAAAGTCAGGGAAAGACAATGCTGTGTGAGCTCACCTCTCAGAGCTGCCTTGGTGGGCACCTCCCAGAAGGCGATGTCAGAGGCTAAAGGGCACCAGGCTTTATTTTTATTTTTTTTTTGGTGGAACTGGGGATTGAACTCAGGCCCTTGTGCTTGCCAAGGAAGCGCTTATTCCACTGAGCCATCTCCCTGGTCCAGGGCACCAAGTTTTAGTTCTATACGATAAGAAAGTTCTAGAAGGGACAGAGGGATGGCAGCACAACAGTGTGGTGGCATGTTTTTTTGTTTGTAGACAGTCTCACTATATAGCCCAGGCTGGCATAAAACAGAGATCCTCCTGGCTCAGCCTCCCAAGTGCAGGAGGGCGCCACCATGCCCAGCTGTATTGTGCTTTTTTTTTTTTTTTTTCCTGTATTTTAGGGAAGAGTCTACAGGGTGTTCAGGATCTCACTACTAGATCAGACTCATAGTGATCCTCCTGTTTACAGCCTCCTGAGCTGGGATTATAGGTGTGTGCCACCACACCCAGTCTCTATTTCTGTCTCAGTGCACAGGACTGGGGTGACATGGCAGGCCTGGGGATTGAACCTCCAGCCCCTGTGCCGGCTTGCAGGCACTTTAATCCACTGAGCTATTTGGCCAGCCCTTTTCTTTTTTCTTTTTTTGTGGTATCGGGGATTAAACTCAAGACCTTGCACTTACCAGGCAGGCACTTATTCTACTGAGTTACCTTCCCAGCCCTCACACTGTGCTTCTTTTTTTTTGTGTGTGTGTGTATGTCTTTTTGAGACAGGGTCTCACTATGCAGTTCAGGCTGGCCTTAAGCTCACTTTGTAGCTCAGGCTGGTCTTGAACTCACAACAATCCTCCTGCCTCTACCTCCCAGTGCTGGGATTACAGGCCTGCACCACCACACCTGACAGACTTAACCTTAAACAAGGTGAAAATGTTGAATTCTAGTTTGTGTTTATTTTGTCTTGAAACCTTTTCAGTATTGGGAGTTGAACTCACGACCTCAAACATGCTAGGCAACTGCTCTACTGCTGAGCTACATCCTCCTTCCTTATGCCTTATGGTGCACACACACACACACTACTTTGAAGCAGAATCTTGCTATGTACTTCAGGATCTAGGCTCCTTGGCTGGCCCTGAACTCACAGCGCTCCTCCAGCTTCAGCCTTCAGAGAGCTGGGTTACGGTGTGCACCACTATGCCTGGCTACTGGCTACTGTGCATGTTTTAACACACAGAAAACAGGTACTGGGGCCGGGGATATAGCTCAGTGGCATAAGCGACAGCCTGGCAAGTGCAAGGTCCTGAGCTGAATCCCTGGTACCACAAAAAGAAAAAAAAAAAAAAAAAAAAAAAAAGAACAGGTACTGAGGATGCAAAAGGTACCCAGGGAGACCAGCCAGGAAGCCACGGGAGGAGTAGGGCCAGCTGATAAAATGAAGAGAGCTGGTCCCAGCCTGGAGCTGTGGAGGGGCCTGGCATGAACTGACTGCCCCCCAAACAGCCCTGTTCACACATCCAACAGCTGCACTTCCTCTGCAAGGCCGAGGGCAGAGCCAGGCCAGGGCGTCTCTCCATCTCCCAGGCAAGGGAGTGAAGGGCGCAGTCTCACCTGCGATCCAATCGTAGCCCAAGTACGGCCGGAGGCGCCAGCTGCTCTCGGGCACTGTGAACTCCTCGAAGGTCACTCTGGGCTGAGGAGAGAGGCCAAGGGCTGAGTCTTTTTTCTTTTGTCACAGTACTGGGGTTGGATCCCAAGACCTCTGCACTGAGCTATCTTCCTTGACCTCTTTTTTTTTAAATTTATTTATTACAGTGTCTCGCTACACATCACGGATTCTTTTTTTGCAGGGGGGGAGGGGGCTCAGCTCAGCCTGCCCTGGGGGAAGGGGCTGGCATGGCATGTGGTGCTGGGGATGGAACTGCGGTCCCTGAGAGGCGCTTTAGACCGCTGAGCTATCTTGCCAGCCCTTCCTTGACCTTTTTATGTGGAGAAAAAGTCTCCCTAAATTGTCCAGAGTTGGCTTGAACTTGCCATCCTCCTGCCTCAGCCTCCCATGGGGCTGGAATTGCAGCTGTGCACTGTCACAACTGCCTCCACACCTAGCAAGGAGACTGGGTCTTAAATCACAGCCTGACTTGGACCCTGGGGTGTTTGGTCCCATTTTACTCATGGCTTTGAACAAATATGAGCTCTGAGCCTGTCACCTTCTTCTCAAACAGCTGTCTGAAAAATTCACAGTGAACTCCTCTGCAGCACTAGGCTGCACCCAACACAACTCATTGCAGCTCCCAAAGCCTCCCATCCTGCATTAAGAGCTGCCCCTGTCACTCTGTGGATGCCCAGCTCTCCTATGTTACCTTGTACTTCCTGCTGTGCCGGGCCAGGATGGACTTCGGAGCGCGGGCCTCCTGTGGCCCATGTTCTCCCCGATCTGCAGATGGCTCCTCTGGGTCACCAGTGGCTGGCAAAGGTGTCGAGCAAGGCCTTGGAGGGCCCAGGGTCTCCGGGTGTTGGTACTTGGCAGGAGGCAGAGAGGACACCCTGGAGGGGGCCCTGCCAAGCCAGGCTGTATCACAGGGGTCACCTGCATGGGTGTCTAGGGGTTCCCACGTGTGGCATTTGTCCTGCAAGCAGGAGGCACGTGAGAAGACTGAGGATGTTTCTGAGGACAACGGCATCTCTGCACTATAACTGCTGTTGCTAGTGGAGTCCACGCTTGACTGCAGAAGAAAGTCCAGGTCACCCAAGGGGGCCAGCCAGGGCCTACCCACCAGGCTTAGGTCCTGCTCCGTTGCAGCCTCTTAGCATCCCAGCCCTGTCCTATTCTTGTCCAGAATACATTGGGCAGGTGGACAAGATGATCCCATAGGCCTAGGCAACGTCCTGTGGGTTTGGCAGCCCCTTGCTCTTCCCTGGGCACCCACCTCAGAAGTTGCCTGGGCCACCAACTGCTGCACGGAAGCCTGCCCTGCCCATAGCCGCCTCAGGAGCTCCAGATTGCGCAGCCGGAGCCGCATGAGGTCTCCAGTCTCCCCCATCCTGGGCGACTTTGCCTGAGATCAAAACAGCGCAACACAGGGCTAACAGTTATACAGCAGTCACTCAAGCAATGTCTACTACTGCTTTCACTTTTGTGGGTGGAAACATAGTCTTGCTCTGTAGTTCAAGGTGGCCTCAAACTATGTCGCCCAGGCTGGCATCAGACTCACTGGCCTACCTCCTCCTGCCTCAGCCACCACCATCTAAAAATCTACCACTCCTAACAGGAGCAGGCTGCGCTCCCCTACCTGCTAAAGCAGCCAGATTACAGCTTCACACCTTTGCCCGGGAAATTAGCTTGATTTACAGAAAGAAGACAGTCCAAGTCTGCAAACACAAAGCTTCGTTTTGTTTGTTTCACAAACATAAAGCCTATAACTTGTGAGTCCTACCCAAGTCAGGCTTCTGAAAAGCTTCCCCCTCTTCTCTGTGTGCCCCTTCCCCACCCCCCCATACACGCACACAAAGTTTTGTTTGGTTTTTTGATGCTGAAAATTGAACTCTAGCCGGGCGTGGTGGCGCATGCCTGTAATCCCAGCACTCGGGAGGCTGAGGCAGGAGGACTGTTGTGAGTTCGAGACCAGCCTGAGCTACAAAGTGAGCTTAAGGCCAGCCTGAACTGCATAGTGAGACCCTGTCTCAAAAAGACAAAAAAAAAAAAAAAAAAAGAAAAGAAAAGAAAATTGAACTCTGCCTGGTGTACGCACGCTGATGGTGCCTCTGCCACTAAGCCACACCTTCAGCCCCCCCTCCATCCTTCTCTTGTTACAAATGAAACGCAAACCTCAGAGAGGTTACGCAATGTCTCCTGAGTTACACAGCTACTCAGAGGCAAAACTAGGACTAGAATAAAAATCTGGATTCAGGATGCAGGGTCAGAAGGACCTTCTATAGTGCACTGGAGAGGAGACTGGAAAATCTCCTCCCGCCAGCTCTCTGGAAGCGATTTCTGCAAACATTAGCCATCCCACCCGCCAGAGCCCTCACAACCAACCTCACCTGGTGACAGCTAACCGGGCCCCTCCCTAAAGCTCTGCAGCAGAGCAGCAGCCTGCACCGAGCCCCGAAAAGCGCCCGCAGAGTGCGGGGTGCAGAATAAGAGGCGTGCGTTCACAGTAGTCAAGGGGTGCGGACCTGAGGGACAAACGCCAGAGCCCGTCCCGGCTCGCCCTTCACCTGGTCTGGTGCTGCTGAGCCACGCTGCAGCAGCGTGAGGTCTCCGGGTCCGCTGCTGGACTCCAGCCGTGTCTAGAAGGCTGAAAACGCAAAAGAAGGGGTCCTAGCAGTAACGGAGCCAGGGTGGGGGATACCGAGACGCCACCCTGGGAACCAGAGGCGGCCGCCTCCTATCCGGTCACATACCCTAGCCTTCCTGCCACCGCTTGCTCAACAGCCAACGGCCAGGTGCACTCATCTGGCAGAAGCTTGAGAGTCCCGCAACCTGCAGCCAACCTACGCAGCACCCAGGTTCCGCCTTGTCCCTCCCGCTGTGCGCAGGCGCCGGCTGGGGGCGGGGATTCCGATGGCTATTCTGATTGGTCACAAGAGGGGCGGGACCCTGACAAACAGCCTGCGTTACTCTGCGTCCCAAAGCGGCAGTTTCAATCTGTGGGCGGGGCTAACGAGTTTCTCACAGCCAATTGGTCAACTTCTGTTGCCAGAGGAAAGGAACTCAGAAGAGGACTTCCGATTAGTAGGAAGTGGGGCCGGCCCAGTAACAAGTTAGGCAGCGGAGGGATCCGAGTCTCAATGCGGGAGGAGAAAGTGGGCAAAATAAGAAGGTAGATACCACGTAATACGATCCGTAAATTACAGGTAGACTTTTATTGAGTGCCAACTATATGCCAGGTATTTGAGCCAGGTCTTTTCCAAATATGCCCGTATATTCTGGCCTTATGAATATGTGTGAAGTTATTTGTATTTCATTTTTTCCCATTTTATAGAGGAAAAAAAGAAACTTTATGGGACTATGAGATGAAAGTGTTAAGGCTTTTCAAATCGGCGGCGTAGAAGTTAGGAGAGATAAGAGACCTCTGTTGACCCAAATTGTCAGGGAAGGTGGAGGTGACCCTCTGACTTGAGACAGAGAAAGGTGAGACTTTTATGGGCTTTTGCTAGGGGTGGTGTTTGAGGGGCAGGCTTAGTGACACACCTAAGGAGCTGACTGGGGTCTTTCCTGTGTGCGCGGGAAAGGTGAGAGGAAGTTGTATCCAGGACTGAGTTGGGGAAGAAGGGGGAAGAGGTCTCCGGGAAGATAAGCTGTTAAGGGCTTCAGCCATGTTTGATGACCACCATAATAATTTAGCCATTTATACTGATAGCTTCTGATGCTGGTATGAATTGCTGGATTATTATGGTGGTCATCTAATATGGCTGAAGCTCTTAAAACAACAGCTTATCTTCCCGGAGACCACCTCTCCGCCCACTCTCCAACTTAGCCCAGGGCGCAAGTTCCTTTCACCTCTCCCGCTGCCTCAGGGAAGACCCAATCAGCTCCTCAGGTCTAACTAAACATCTTCCTCAAACTCCACCCCACCTCCAAGCCTCAGCCTCCCGCTTGTTCCAACTCGGAGAATCCCTTATCCTCCCCAGATTCTGTCTGCGTCCTCAAAGATAATACAGCCCCTTTCTCTTCTTCCTTCCTCCTGTTTCTCTGCTGCGATGTGGTCGAAAAACCTGTTAGGACCATAACCTATTAGAAAGAACATGCAAGAACAGTTTGAAATAAGTGTATATCATTATGGTAACAAGAGATGGGTGAATAGCCACTAAATGGGGAAAAAAAACAAACTCAGTAAATACAGGAAGATCCCCAAGCACTGTCCTTTTTTCTTAGTAGTTGGAGATGTTAGTTCCACAGCTATCTTTAATCATAAAGAGGTGTTCTAGTATTTGACAGAATCTTTTTTTTTTTTTTTTACTGAGAAGAAAAAGTATATATTTAGAATTAGTTATCTGGATTCAGTAGTTTAGATGATCCCAATTTTGTTGGCAACATCCAATGCATCATAATCAGGAGCCAGTCGAACATACGCCTTCTTCTCTCCATCAGGCCTGATTAGGGTATTGACCTTGGCAACATCAATGTCATAGAGCTTCTTTACAGCTTGTTTGATTTGGTGTTTATTGGCTTTGACATCCACAATGAACACGAGTGTGTTGTTGTCCTCGACTTTTTTCATGGCTGACTCTATCTATGGTCAGGGGGAACTTGATGATGGCATAGTGGTCAAGCTTGTTTCTCCTGGGGGCGCTCTTCCGAGGGTACTTGGGCTGCCTCCGGGACCACAGTGTCTTGGGACGGCGGAAGGTGGGCGATGTGCTTATCTTCTTTTTGTGGCTGTGGATGCCTTTCAGCACCGCCTTCTTAGCCTTCAAAGCTTTTGCTTTGGCTTCGGCTTTGGGAGGGGCAGGGGCTTCATTCTTCGCCTTCGGCGCCATCTTGGTAAAAAAGCTCTGACAGAATCTAACATCGGATATAAAAAAAAAATTCCAAAAATAAAAATTTAATTAAATTTAAAAAATTCCAACATCCAGGGACAGTGGTGCATATCTGTAATCCCACCTACAGTACTTGGGAAGCTGAGGCAGGAATATCTTGTGGAGTTTTTTGTTTTTGGCAGAACCAGGGATTGAACTCAGGCCCTTACACTTGCCAGGGAAGTGCTTATTCCACTGAGCCATCTCCCCAGGCCGAGGTAGGAATATCTTGAATTGGAAGGATCCTGGGAAATTTAATAACAACTTGCTTCAAAATTAAAGCTAAAAGGGGCTGGGGATGTAACTCAGCTTTGGAGTACTTGCCCAATATGCAAGAGGTCCTGGAGTCAAACTCATTCCACAGATAAATTAAAAATCAAAATCAAAAACTTTCAACAAACCAAAACTGGGGAAAGGAACTACCTCGTCCTGATTTAAAAAAAAAAAAAAGGCACCCATGAAGCACTCAAAGTTAGCAGCATTTCCCACAATAGCAGCCTGAATACGTTTTTTTTTTTTTCTTAATTTTTTTTTTCACATCAGACGGGTAATGTGCCCACGCGTAACAAGGTTTCAGGGTGGCACATCTCATGCATTTAGCACGAACACCCAATCATCACGCTCATGAACCGAAGGATCCTTTCTTAATGTATTTAGTACATGGTTTGTCTCCCTAGATTGGACTCGTAGCGATGCTCCTGTTTTCAGCTTCCCAAGTGCTGGGATTTCAGGCGTGTGCCACCAGCAGTCAGCATGCCCTGCGGGTCGGGCCTCATGGCATGCTGGGTATCAAACCCCTGCTGCTGTGTACTGCCTAAGCAGACACTTTAGTCCATAAAACTATCAGGCTGGCCCCTTGGTTTGCTTTTTGAGAGTGTCTCACTGTGTAGTCCAGGCCTTGAACTCACTATGTAGCGCATACGTGGCCTGGAACTCATGTTAATCCTCCTGCCTTGGCCTCTGGATGCTTGGGATTACAGATGTGTGCTACCATGCCTCGTTTAGTTTCTTTGTTTTCTGTGTAAAGGTCTTATTTGTTGTTGTCGGTGTTTTGAGACAGGGTCTCACTGTAGTTTTATTGTCTTTTTTAAAAAATTATTTTTTAAGGGGCCAGGGAGATGGCTCAGTGGAATAAGTGCTTCCCTGGCAAGTGCAAGGGCCTGAGTTCAATCCCCAATTCTGCCAAAAAAAAAATTTTTTACCATTTTATAAACAGGCACAGAAATGACAAACTTAAATGTAACAAGCTCTTTATAATTCTAAACAAAGGGCCAGTCAAGTAGTTCAGCTGATTAAAGAAAGCACAGGTGCTGGGGGTTCGATTCTGAGCCTGCAGTATTAGCCTTGCCCCTGGGGCACGCTGAGACAGCAATTCGGACTGGGCATGGTAGCATGTGCCTCTCATCCCAGCACTTGGGAGGCTGTAAACAGGTGAATCACTACAAGTCAGATCTAGTAGTGAGACCCTGAACATCCTGTAGACTCTTCCCTAAAATACAAAGAAAATAAAAATTGAAAAAAACATAATTCTAAACAATCACCTTACATGTCAGTAAAAAAAAAAAACCAAATATTATGAAGGTAGGGCAATTTACATCACAAAAGAACCAAAAAAAATAAAACATTTAATAAATACATTCTATGACAAGAATTGTTTCTCCTCCTCCTCTTCTGTGTACTTGTGTACAATACATTGTTTCCTAGGATAAAGGTATCCCCTACTCTTCCATCTGCTCCTGGGCTATATTCACACAGCCATCGAGGCAGGTCAGGGTTCCTTGGTGATGCACTCCCAAATTTAATTTAATGCCCTCCCAAAATGGACCTTCCAATGATTTGCTTTAAGAAGTCACGAGGCGTTTGCTTCCACAGACTCATGTCACCAATCTGGAGAGGCTGGAAACCTGAGTTCTAAGTCCTGCTCTGCTGCTTAATTACCTGGGTGACTTGGGTTAACTCCTCACTTCACCTCTCATGCCCCAGGAATATGGCCTCTGTGGACCTGTTTTTTTGTGTTTTTGAGACCAAGTCTCACTATGCAGTTCATAGTTTCGGTTTATGTTTGTTTTGCTTTGTACAAGGAATCAAACTCAGAACCTTGTGCTTGCCAAGCAGGCACTTGTGCCACCATCTCCTTAGTCCTCATTGTGCAGTTGAGGCTGGCCTTGAACTCACAAAGGTCTTCCTGCCTCAGCCTTCCAAGTCTTGGGATTACAGGTGTGCACCAGGACACTCTGTGTGAATGTCTTACACATCATGATAACACCCTCACTGACCGTCCTGCTCTGCCAGAGATTGCCCAGGTATTCCCAATGTGTGTTATAATGGTTTTAAGAACATTTCTTCATGCTGGGGGGAAAATGTGGAGGAAGTTCAAAGAGGTGTTGCAGACAGCTGAATTACACAGAAGTGTTATAGGCAGTCAGACAGAGCTAAGCCCTCAAGGAGACATAGAAGACAAGATACCTTACAACCTTGAGAAAGACAGATGCTCCTGCTGTGGGCCAGACTAAAGACCAAAGGATCAAACAAATGCTGGCCTCACTAAAGGTAAGCATCGGGGATTGATCCTCACCTTGAGGACGCCAGGAAGTCACTAATCCAACTGCTACTAGCTGGCTACCTGATAAATTCCTGTTTTGCATTCGTGTCCCCTTGCTATGTGACTCATTTCCACATTTGGTACTGGATTTAATCAATTTTACCTGAGCAATGGTGCTTGCAACCTTACGGTTGACCATAGTTTTGTTCCATCTCATACCCACCATAGACTGCATGGTTTTACTTTATAAAAAATACCTGGAAGAGGCAGCTTCCCGGAGCAACCCACTCAGGTCCTCCTTCTATCCTCTGAGACAGGAGCTTTCTTTACCCAGTAAATATATTCTGCTCTCAACCTCCATTAGTTCCTAAACTTCATTCTTTGGTCTAGAGAACATAAACTCCTCCAGCTTGTACCTTTCAGGTTGGGAGTTTCATTTCCCTAAATCAGAACAAACTGCCCTGGGCTGAAACTTGATGTCCTCTGGCTTCAGGCTCTCACAGCCAGGTGTGCCCAGTTTAAAGAACTTTTTTTTTTTTTTTTTTTTTTTTTTTGTGGCCAGCTCAGCGTGCCCTGGGGGCAGGGCTGGTGCAGTTTATGTTGCCAGGGGATTGGGATCGAACCACAGTCCCTGTATTTGCCTAAACTTGCCTAAGCAGGTGCTTTAGACTGCTGAGCTATCTCACCAGCCCTAAAGAACTCTTAAAGCTCATAACAGTCCCAGCTTTTAAATGAGCAAGAGCTGAATAGAATCTCACCAAAAAAAGATGCCCCACCTGTCCCACCCCTGGGTCATGCTGAGCCGGTGACCAACTGTGGGTGTGGTGGCACACACCTGTAGTCCCAGCCCTGGAGAGGCTGAAAAAAGGATCGGCACAATTCCAAGCTGTGTTTGGTACAGGGTCTCACTGCGCAGCCCACATTCTTGTGATCCTCCTGCTTTCTGCCTCCCTAGTGCTGGGATTACAGGCCCATGCCACCATGCCTGGACTCCAACACCTGCTCAGCACACTGGAAGGTGGGGCAGACATGGTAAGCGGAACCAGGAATCGAACCCTGGCCACTGCGCTTACCTAAGCAAGCGCTTAGTCCACTGAGCTATACCCCGGCTCTTTAGAATTAAGAGCTTACCTGTATAGTGTAAGAACCTTAGTTCAACCCCCAGATCAGCAAAGATATAAATATGGAAATGATGGAATGGC
>PVKA01026870.1:0-31207 GCA_004027165.1 Ctenomys sociabilis
CGACCACTGAAGTTTCCTCCACGACCAAAACTGTCATTGCCACCAAAACCACCTCCACAACCACCACTAAAATTTCCAGAACCGCTTTGGCTAGATGAAGCACTAGCCATCTCCTGCTTGGACAGGGCTTTCCTCACTTCACAGCTGTGGCCGTTCACAGTGTGGTATTTTTGAACGACAATCTTATCCACAGAAGCCCCTCTTTTTTCCACTGCCTCGGTTGGTCATAATTTCAATCACTTCAATTTTTCCATATTGCTCAAAATAATCTCATAGGTGATATTCTTCAGTATCTTTTTTAATGCCACCAACAAAGACCTTCTTCACTGTTAAGTGGGCACCTGGTCTTTAAGAATCTCCTCTTGAGACAGCTCTCTTTGGTTCCACAACTCTTCTATCCACTTTGTGTGGCCTTGCATTCATGGCTGCATCCACCTCCTCCACAGTGGCATAAGTGACAACCCCAAAGCCCCTGGAACGCTTGGTGCTCAGGTCTCTCATTACCACGCAGTCTGTGAGCGTTCCCCACTGCTTACAATGGTTCCTCAGACTCTCATCAGTTGTTTCAAAGCTCAGCCCTCCGATGAAGAGCTTCCGTAGCTGCTCGGGCTCCTTGAGAGACTCTGACTTAGACATGATGGCAATCGGAAGAGAGACTGACGATGCTTCCTCCGCGGCATCCACCAGCAGAAAGTTATCATGAATGGTGTTTTAAAGATTATTATAGTGACAGACACATCGCACTATCTCAGAACACCCCCACGCACTTTGAACACACTGATCCCGTCATCCTTGCCACATTCTGGAGCAGCTCTGGGGGCCCTCTTTCGCGAGTGTCTTTAAGAGATGTCATCACAATACACTGATGCCAGCTGCCACCCATTGTAAGTATGTGTGAGTGTGTCCCCACCACCAGGCTGGCACCATGTACCTGCTGGCTCTCCGCACAATGCAAAGGACCCCAGAAGTGAAATGTTTTGAATGGAGTCAGGATGATGACATGCTTTTAAAAAAAGAAAAGAAGTGGTAAGAATGATTGGATAAATGTATTTCAAGTAAAGGGAAAAATCTGGGGAGGTGTTAATGGAAATGTATATTTTACTGAAATATATTCTTAAAATGTAAGCATGTACCACATATATGTTTTTATCAGACCTTGTTTGGGTCCAATTTCAATCAGAATCTGTACTTTTTCTTTAGGCATCATGGAGTGAAAAAAAAAGCCTGAACACAACCAAACCCACCTGATGTCGGCATAAGAGAAGATGAGTGAACCAGCCACAGTGGACGTGGTACTGGTGAGCCCAGCTGGCCACGGGGCTGCACACAAGACCAAGGCGAGGAACGAATGGCTCTGTCAGTCCGAGGAGTGACCCAAATTCCAAACAGATGGAGAGAAGCTAGACTGCCGCTCTCACGATGTAAACTCCAAAAGGATTACATTCATGTCTGTGAAGAAGTAGCGCAATGGAAATCTTAAATGAAATCTAGAAAACTACACGTACAATTCAAGAGTTGGGCAAGATGCTAGACAGTAGGGGCCAGGGAGATAGCTCTGCAGCTTAAGCGCCTGCCTGGCAAGCACAAGGTTCTGAGTTTGATCCCTGGTACTAGAAAGAAAGAGAGAAAGAAAGAGAGAAAGAAAGAGAGAAAGAAAGAGAGAAAGAAAGAGAGAAAGAAAGAGAGAAAGAAAGAGAGAAAGAAAGAGAGAAAGAAAGAGAGAAAGAAAGAGAGAAAGAAAGAGAGAAAGCAAGCTAGCCAGGAATTATAAAATAAAAGGCATCTTTAAAGTTTTCATATGGCAAAGATGCTGTTAGTGAAGTGAGACAGAAATGTAGCTTTAAAAAAAAAAAGAAACTGCAAATTTCATATTATAAGAAAGCTCACAAAAATAAGCCCGTGCACATCTCTGTGGACTGTTCACAAATGAACAACGAACAACCAACATAGCCAGGAGAAGATTCCGGCTTCATGAAGAGTCAAGGAAGTAAAAATTAAAGTGATCTACAAGTTTTTAAAAATTGAAGCACCTAACTCCAGGCAAAAAGCGGCGGTGAAATCCGGGGGAAGGAGCAAAGCACACTGTAACACACGGAGGCTGAGATGGAAGTAAATGCCGCCGGTATGCAAGCCTCCCTGATAAAATCGGTTGCGTTTTTAAATATTTATAACCTCAGTGCCGCAGTCCTGTTCCAAACCGCCCATCGCCCTGCAGGGAAGGTGCCAGTGAGTACAGCTCAGCGCTGTGTCATTTGTTCTAGACACAAAAATACAGCAAAGGCAGCACAACTGGGAGGAGAGAGCTGGCTGGATAAATTCCAACGCACTCTTGTCATGGAAATACAAGACGTAATTTAAAAGGACTGGGAGAGCGGCTGAAACTAAATAGGCCGTCCTCACCACATGTGGGAGAGGAAGCAGAGCAGCAGGCTGGGATACACGGAGACAGGATCACCTTGAAAAAGAGGCAGCCCGTTCCTTACAAAGGCACTCTGCGTCCATGGTGGGATTCGGCCACTCTGCTCCTAGGTATAACCCAAAGAGACAAGAAAAAGCCTGGCTGTAAGAGGCTTGCCTGATCCTCACGGAAGCTTTACAAGTAAATAAGAAACAACCCAAATGTCCACCGACAGAGGAATGGATCGATAGACTCTGGGTTATCCACACAAAGGGACAGCACTCTTCAGTATAAGGAAACAAGCTACTGATCCCCACAGCCACATGGATAGACCTCAAAACTAGGGGAGTGTGCCTGCTTAGGTAGACGCAGGGACCAGGGTTGATCCCCAGCGTGCCATGCAGGTCCCGCCCCTGGGGAGCCCTGAGGTGGCAATTGAGACTGCGGGTGGTGGCGAGCCTGTAATCCCAGCACTTGGGTGCGGTGTGAATTCTTCATTCTTTCCTTCCTGCTCTCTACGCTGCCCGTCTTCAAGGACTATTATCGAAGATGTCCCACCTCTTACAGGGACCTCTTTGGTTGCTACCTATTCACTCTATTTTATATTTCTTTCTCTTTTCATTCTCTAATTTTCTCACTCTTCTTTGGGATGTTTAACTTCTGCAGTTACTCATCTATGTACTGAGAGAGTCTTTATTCCAAGTTGTCCTGCATGCAGTGTCTTCCTAGGGCCCATGGGGGTGACGCCGCAGCGGCCTGTGGCCTTGATCTTGCTGGGCGTGCTATCTGGATTTTCCTAACTTCTCAACCCCTTTCTTCAGGGCTTTCATGTAGTCAGCTCTTCGGCCTTCCAGGGTCCCCAGGAACCTGGTTATCCTGGACTTTCTATCCATGCTTATGGGTACAGAAGTAGGCAGTGTCAGATGACGTACGAAGGCATCCGCTCTGCCCTTTCGTGCCAGTGTTCGCCCTCCTGATGGCTTCTCTCTCCTCTGACTTAGGACTCCGTCTATCCAGCTCGGCCCCTCAGCTCACAAACCGTCCAAACAAGGGCTCCTTTCTCTGCAGTGTCTAGGCCCATTCAAAGCTTGAGCCCCTCCCCCCAGACAGACCCTTCTCTCACGTTAGAGGATGGCTCTCTGTCTTGGCTCGCCCCACTCTGGCTTCTGGCCTGCTGGAATCATGTTTGGTGGACATTGCTTAAAATGACCAAAGGCAGTGGGCCAGGCTTGGGGGCAAAGCTAGCGCAGAGCTGGCGGGGAGAAGGGCGGAATCAAGGGCCGAATCGTAACATTGCCTGTTACGTGTGACACGAAATCTTTCTCCAATTTTTAAAAATGTCTTAAATGGGCTGTGTACTTGTTCGATTAGGGAATATTCAGAGAATGCAATGAAAAGTGTCTCCCTGGCTTCACTTTCTAGATGGCCAACTCTCCCTAGAGGAGTCATTGTTAGTAGTCGGGACACGTCCCTCCAGAATGATTCTATACTTAAACAGAAATATAGAGTATTTATTATATACCTACATGCTGCACACACTGCAAAAACTATACCATGTGTTACCCCACACATGATTTTGTAATCCAAACTCAGCCACCGTTCTTCTAATAGAGCAGCACACTGTGAGCAAATCTGGATTACAAAAGCCACGTTAGTGCCTATGTGACTGGCCTCTCTGGTCCTGCGTTCTACCCCGCTGCAAAACCGCAGACCAACGCAAAGCTCGCTCGCCGTTCGGGCCTCACCAGGAGGTGGCGCCCTCGGACTAGGCGCGCCGCCCACTTGCGTCTGGGATCCTCGGGCACTGCCCGGGGTTCCAGGATGTTTGTGCATTTTTGCAAAACTCAGCAGGCTTTTTAACAGCAAAGAGAGATTTTGTTATGTTTTCCCGAGTTATTTTTGATTGTGCTTTTGCTTCTGCTGGTCCTCTTCACAAAGTGGCCCCCGTTTTCAACAGTAAACTCCAACTGTGACTTCTTGGTGACTCTGTTCTTGTAACACGACATCTGAAGGACAAGCAAAACGTTAGGCGACGTGGACACTGTAGTAGAAATTCCTGAGGGCTGGTGAGACAGCTGGGGCTGGAGAGATAGCTCAGCGCCGCTTTAGTGTTCGATCCTCGGTCCCGCATGCCGCGCCAGGGGCGCCCTGGGCCGGTGACCATGTCCGGGCGTGGTGGCGCACGCCTGTGATCCCAGCGCTGGGCAGGCTGAAAACAGGAGAATCACTGCAAGTCCGAGCTGCGTGTGCGAGCTGGTACAAATACATAAAATGGAAAAGAAAAAAATTCTGCACTGCTCCAAACCACCCCAGACTTCAAAATAAGTAGCACGCTACACACACTGCTGTGTTGTGCTTTTATTTTTGAGCAAGAAGGCAAGCACAGAAGCCCTGTTGTTCTTTCTGCCTCTTCAAAGTACAAGCAGAGATGGGGGGATGCTCTCCAGGCTTCCAGTGCATTCTGCTTCTTAGGTATTGCACTCAGGTAACCTTTCAAGGCCTTAGAGGCCCCCAGGACCAAGATTCCACTTGGACTTTGTCATACATATATATATATATATGAGGAACAGAGACCTCGCTTAACCCGGCACCCTCCCCATTATCTCCTCATGGTCCATGCTGTCTGCTTCATCTGGAATCACCCCAAAACAGCACCCCATTAAGGAGGCTTTGTGTACTATCCCTTAGGACCAGGACCTAAATATTTGAAGGGAACCAAACAAATGCCAGTTGCCATATTCTAGAGTCTCAGTCTATTAATTAGGAACTCATTCAGTGGCAGGCAGAGTAAGAAAAAATGTATTTAATGATCACATAGTACAATGATCAAGAGATAGTCTGGCTTCAGAAACTGCTGAATTTGGGGTTCAAGCAGTATCCTGGGGGCGCCACAGTTCTCACTTCTAGGTTCTGATCTCCACAGACATCTCCATCCTCCAGCTCCTGGTGGTCTGGGGAAGCTCTAAGTGAGTGTGTGTCAGAACAGTAAAGCTGCAGCAGCTTCTGCTCTGGGGTTTCTGGTTCAAACCCTACATAAGCCTTTTGGGGGTCACATAACCCAGAGCCCTAGATCTCCTCCAGCTTGGGTCATGTATCCACTCCTCAGTCACCACATAGGAGCAAGAATCAGTCTACACTCTGAGCTAAGTTGGATGACACACAACTCTCAGGGTTCTTTGGCTACTATGTTGCCAGAAAAATTCTTGGGTTAAATTTGCTTTTATTGATTTCTAATTAATTTACGTTACTATGTTCAGACAGTTTAGGCTCCAGAGTGCCTTGCTTTCAGATACAAAAATCTGAACCTGGCTTGAAGATGCCAAGCTGGAGGGCTTGACTGCTCTTTCTTTTTTTTCCTTTGGCGGAACCGGGATTGAACTCAGACTCTTGTGCTTGCCGGGAAGCACTTATTCCACTGAGCCATCTTCCTGGCCCTTGACTGCTCTTTCTTCACAATCTTCTCTTTCAGTTCTGATGAGTGGGAAGCAGGACAGAGAACTGTCAAACCTGGGGTTTCTGGTACTTTACCTGGGGAGTGAGTGGTTGTTTTAGTCTGTTGAGTGCTACTGTAACAAAATGACCACCACTGGGTACTTCATAAAGTAGAGATTTATTTAGCTCATGGATCTAGAGATTCCAGACCACGGTGCTGACCTTGTAGGGTTTTGTTGGTCCCAGTGTGATCCAGTTCTATCTGGTGAGAAACAGTGGCAGGAATGACAAAGAAATATACAAGAAGACAAAAGCTGGGCTAGGTGGTGACCGGTCTGCCTGGTAGGCCAGAGGAGCCCGCAAAACAAAACGGACTTTTTTTTATACCTTTGCAAAGTTAGAAACACGTCATGCGAGGTTGCCTAGCAACTAATGGACTTTAACCAGACAGGGTGCTTACCTCAGGACTGAAGTAGCTTGTTTGCTTTAAGCACTGAGGCCTAGCCCCGCCCACACACCTTTGACTGATTTTCCAGCTTTCACAGCTCCTAACAGGCATCTGTTTGGTTTTGGTGAGAACCCTGTGACAGAAACATTCATAGAGAAGTCGCACATCAGAGCATGAAGCAAGAGAAATGTGAGGGAGGTACGTGAGGGAGACAGAGTGCCCACTTGTAGCCCCCCAAAGAAAGTGCTGGAAGTGCTCCCAAGGGAAAAGCATCAACCTCTTGTGTGAAGCTAGAGTCCTATGGCCTGATTGCCTTTCAAGAGGTCTCAGTCATACAGGTTCTGTGACCCCTTAACATTGTCACACTAGGAATGGGTCTTCCAGCCCAGGAGCCTTTGGAGGTCCAACCGTATCCAATCCATAGCAGAGATGGAAATCAAAAGCATGAAAAGCAAAAGGGAAAAACCAGGTCATTGGACTTGGATAGCGTTTAATAGTTTTGTGCCTCAGTGAACAAGAGTTAGAAAGAGTAGAAAGTCATCCCAACACGCAGAGAAAGCATTTGTAAATCACATATGTCATAAGGGCTTGATATTCAAACATAAGCATGGAGGACAGCCCCGTCTCCCTCCCCCAAGTGTGGTTGGGCTTACTTGTGGCTATATAGGGGTGATGGCCCTAAATGGCTTTCAGTTTGGTTCACGAACCTGTCCAGGGCCCTGTCATCATGAAAGTAGGCAGGCAGTGTCAGACTAGTAGTGTTCATCCCAGCAGTCATAGCTGAGCTCAGCCAGATGCGCTGTGCTCCTGTGGGGCTCAGATAGGAGAAGCCTCAGGCCTACGGGACTCCAGAGGAAAATCCTTCCCAGAATCTGCTACAAAGCAGGTTACTGGCTAAGTAACTTAAGTCTGGCTGTTTGTCCCTTTCATGAGGAATCTGTGCTCCCTCTATGGCAAGCCTGGCTGGCCTTACCCCGTCTCATGCCTCCAACTTCTGTTTCCCCCACTGCCAGTGTGACCAATAGATGCCAAGGTTCTGGCTGCCTCATGGTCTTCTGTTCCCCAAGAACAACTGGACATCCAGGTGCCACTTTGTCTCTTTGTCTTTTCCTCTAGAAATGCACTGTGACACCTTGTAGGAGATTGGGGTCCATTGCACAGATCCCCAATAACTGGTGCCATGGAAGGAGTCACTATAAGAATGAACTCCCACAATTCAACAAGGAAGTTTGAAAGGTAAGAATTTGGATGAACATTCCCTAAAGGATATATATGAGGAGCCACAAAGCATGTGAGAAGGCATTCAGCATCACTGATCACTAGGGAAATTCAGCTTGAAGCGACAGCAATGGCCCACTTCACACATGGTAGGTTGACTAACAACAACAAAACACAGACACACACACACACACACACACCTAAGAACAGAAGGTAACAAGTGAGGACAAGGTATGGAGATGGAAGCCTCACAAGTTGCAGGGAAAGAAAAATGGTGGGGCTGCTGAGGGAAACACCCAGCAGCTCCTCAAAAATTCAGACATGGATTGACTGCGTGGTTCAGCATTCCACTTCTGAGCATGCACCCCAAAGAAGGGACTCAACCAGGTGTGCACACCTCAGGGCTTCCTGTGGGCTTATTGACAACAACCAGAGAGTGTAAACATCAAGTGTTCATCAGCAGAGGAATGGATGGATGGAAGACGGTCCACACATACAAGGGGACGTTACCCAGACTTGAAAGTGAATGAAATTCTGACGTTCTCCAAGGGAAAGCCTTGGACGCACTCTGCCAAATGAGTTGGCCAATTGTGAAGTGACCATAGTCTAGGACTCTATGTCCATGTGTTAGCTACAGGTAGGAAAAATCAGAGCGAGAAAAGGTAGAACAATCATTATTTGAAGGGTAGAGAACATGATGGTGCAGGCCTGTAATTACAGCACTCAGCAGGCTGAGGCAGGAGGATCCTTGCGAGTCTGAGACCAGCCTGGGCTACAAAGCAAGCTCGAGGCCAGCCTGAGCTGCATAGGGAGACCCTGCCTCAAAAAGGAAAAACAAAACAAAACACACAAAAAAAACAAAGGCTAGAGGACAAAGGCAATAAGCTATTGTCTAACATAGATATATAGATGAGATTTCAGTTGGGGATAAAACAAATGTTGGCAATAGGTCATGGTCATGGTCACACAATAATTTAATAATAAAGTTTTAAATATAAATAAACAGCATCATTAGTGAGACTTGACAGAAGTTTTTTTTGTTGTTGTTTTTTCCAGTCTGGGGATTGAACTCAGGACTGTGAGCTTGCCAGGCAAGCGCTTATTCTACTGAGCTATCTCCTCGGCCTCAAGACTTGATAGAAAACTGCAAAGGTCACAAAATTTGGCATTTCCTATAGAAATTTTGTTAACTTTTATTTTTTTATTCGTTTTAATGTGAAAGGAGATAAAATAGCAATGAAACAATTTCAAAATAGGTTAGCAGGACAGTTACAATAATTAATACATCGCATATTGTCTTCACAGTAATTATTCAGAGGACAAGATGCAGACAGAATATCTTGTCTAAACAATATTAATACAAAGTTTTTTTCTCAATGAACTAAGAGAAAGTAGTAGTATATTTAGCCTAACTATCTTATGTAAGGATGTATATATATTTTACAACAAAATGGTATTGTATTTACACTTTTGCAAAGTTAGTAACATGTGACACAAGGTTGCCTAGTGACTAGTAGCTGACTTTAACCAGACGGGACGTTTATCTCAGAACTGGGGTAGCTTGTTTGCTTTAGGGGGGTCTCATCCTGCCCACACAGATTGGATCCATTTCCTAGCTTCTGTGGCTCCCTACATACCCACGTTTTTTGTTGTTTCATTTTCTCAGAAATGTGTGGTTCCATTGCTGTATTTGGAGAAATCCTTACAGGACCTTTTCATACTTGATGCCAGTCCAAAGGCTGCAGGTACGTGAGTTCGCACAATAACCCAACATAGAGCAACAGACCTTCAGAGCAGTGAGTTACCAGCATGTCTGGCAATTGTCAGAAGTTGCTGACCTGAGCCTTGTACAGCTCAGCAGATTAATACAGCTTTCTTTTTTTATGCCTTGTGGTTACACTTTTCTGCTGGTTGGTTAAGACCAAGTTAAAGCAAGGCCTATCTAACTAAAAATCCTATAGAAAATTAAAGAATGCTATCAACTTAAAGCATGAAGGGGGCAGATTATCACTGATATGACTCGGGTAAGATGACATCAAAACGCAGAAATATTTGAAAAAGGAAGATCTAGGACGTGTAGGCGTTTTTTAAAAAAATGCATTTAGTACAGGGTCTACAGAGTCTCACCACACAGATAGGATTTGTACTGATCCTCCTGTTTCAGCCTCCTATGTGCTGGGTTTATAAGCACGCACCACCAGGCCCACTCTCGATCACCGTCTCAGTGTGCCCCAGGCAGGGCCAGCATGGCAGGCTGGGGATCGAACCCCCAGCTCCTGTGTCTGCCTAACCACTGAGCTATCTGGTTGGCCCCGTGACATGCAGACCCTTTTTTTTTTTGGAACTGAGGATTGAACTCAGGCCCTTGCACTTGCCAGGGAAGCACTTACCCCACAGAACCATCTCCTTGGCCCCAGGGTAGACATTTTTAACGAAATGTAAAGTTGAATAGAATGTTTAAAACAGATTTTATATATAACTAAGGCCAAAATTAGCAAATGCAGAACATAATTATAAAGAATCTAATCAGAATATAATAGGAAGAAATAAAGAGATGAGAAATGAAAAAAAAAAATGACAGGACTTAGGAGACGAGGAAGCAGAGGGAGAGGGTCCAACCTACTTCTAGTCAGAAAATATTAGAGTGGAAAGCAATTATCCAAGCAAATAATTCAGAGAGTTGTACAGACTTGGAAAGGTAAGTGTGAAGCCAAGGCTAAGAGTCCTTTAAAATAATTCCTCTGGAGTAAGTTTCGGAGGACAGAAAATCCAAACACAAAAACCTACATATTTTGAAGTGAGCCTTCAAAACACCAAAGTCAAAGGAAAGATCATAAAAGTGAGATTTCCCATGAAAGACATCTGAAGGTGGTTCAGCGATACCTTACAGGTGTTCCCAGAAAACACTGCGACGCTGGAACCTCGTATGCTGTGCACCGAAGCTGTCTTGAGCCAACTATAGAGGAGAGGAAACATTAAGAGCTGGGGCACCGCTCTCCGAGCAGCATCCTGTGCCAAAAAGCAATTATTATGTCTTCTTCCTGTTACCAGAGGACTAGGGGACCACTGAGCACAAAGCCAACAGGCATGACTGGGAAATGGAAAGTGAAGACAGATTTATTACTTACAGCAATCAAAGACAGCGCTGGAGATAATGCTCACAGTAGGGTCTCCCTGAGCACAGAAAGAAGGGTCTGCTCCCGGGGGCCCGTGTCCACGTTCATATAAGCGACACTCATCATCGCATGCAAAGGCGGGCACACTCCTAAGCATGCTCAGTAGAGGTCGGAGGCAGAGGGTGGTTTTCAAAAAAAAAAAACGATAGATTTAAAGACCTTTGGGTGAAGAATTTATTATTAAATGGTCATTTCTTCTGTAGGTCATCTGAGAAGAACAAATCAGGGTGATTCCAAGGGTTTGGGTAATTTCTTGTATGTTTCTCTGAGATCTTTACCTGAGAGAGAAGGAAGACAGGAGGTGGGAGAGATAGACAGACAGACAGACAGAGACAGAGAGAAAGACAGAAAGACAGAGACACGGAGACAGAGACAGAGAGACAGAAAGAGAAACAGAGAGAGACAGACAGACAGACAGAGAGAGACAGAGACAGACAGACAGATACAGAAAGAGAAAGACAGAGAGAGACAGACACACAGAGAGAGGCAGAGCGAGACAGAGACAGACAGACACAGAAAGAGAAAGAGAGAGAGAGAGAAAGGTATAGCAGATTTTTGTCACATAAGTTAAGGAGTTTGCCCCCAAAAATGCCTCTTAGCAGCTAATATTTCTAATTCAGGTGAAAATTTTTTGGTAAAAGTTAGTTTTCCTAAAACTTAGATGCAGTTTTCTTGCAAGCATGTCTTAGGGTCTGAGGTTCTAGAATCTTCTCTGCAGAGCGGGAGGAGATGGAGCACACACACATCCTGCCACAGCAGAGCACTCCCTTCCCCAACACTTCGTGTTCTGTCCTCTGGGTGCACAGTGTGCCTTTCCAGTTGCCCTGATTGGCCCAAGCAGATAACGCGGGGAGGGGAGAGACATTCCCAAGTGCTCCCCAGGCTAAGCACCAGGCTCAGAAGTGCCCGCCTCCATGGAGTATAAATGATGACCACAGGCGTGAGCTGGGTGGAGGCGAGCCGGGAGCGCCAACCCCACTCCACCCCAGTCCTACAATCGTGCCCTGCTCTCTTCCTTGTCCCCACTGGAGTGGAGCAGAAAGATAGTGGGGGCAGGATGGGGAGGAAGAAGCCAAGCCCACCGTAGCCCTTTCTGTCCCCTTCTAGCCCAAGCAGCGATCTACTGGGGTAGGGGACTGAAACAAGCTCTGACAGCTGCAGCTTCCAGCTGAACAGGATTGGGCCTACAGCACCAAATGGAAGGCCACTGAGCAGCCAGTTACAGAATCTAGAGTCTGGCCCTGATGTGAAAGGGACCCTGGGCCAGTCAGGAAATGGTAAGTGGACAACACAGAGTTAAAAACAGCGATTAGGAGAGGAAAACCCCAAGTATTTCCTGTTTATGCTCCGAGTGGTCTTAAATCTTTAGACAAACGCAGGACAATGTCTACACACACTGGTGGTTATTTGCATAAAGCGATATAAAGCCATTTCCATCTGTGGATACGGTTTCGCCGCCAAGATGGAATTGTGCAAACAGCCAAATAGTTGGCTGTCAGAAGTAAACAGAAGACTCAGAGGACGTTTCTAGGCTAAGCACGAGGTGAGGGAGCTGTGGAGACAGACTCAGGAGGACATGGGCGGGGAGAGGTCCTCAAAAGTTCTGCAACTTCGTAGGGGAAGAATGGAAGTTGCTGGAATCTGACACAGACTACTTCATTAAAAAGAAAGAAAGAAAAAAAAAAAAGTCGGCATTCATTGGCCAGAATGAAAAAGACAAGAATGTCCTCTGATCAGATGGCTGTGGAAACGCTGCCAGTCAGAAATGAACACCACCAGGAGCAACGCCTCTTGACCAGGGCCAGGGGTTAGCCTTTCTTGTGTTTTGCTTCACTGAAATTCCTTGCTAAAAGCCTACGGTGAGCAAATTGTTAAAAGGAGTAAAATAGAGGTGAAACTCAAAGCGCCTAATTCCGTATCTGAGCTTTATTCTCTCCTGTAGGCCATCCAAAAATGTGTACCAGAGCATCTTAAAAACTCCTAAGCATACACCTGGGGTCTGAGGATAATCAAATTCTACTTGGCCTGACTGGCTTGGGATGGACACCTTTTGTCTCCAGTAAGTTCCTGGCATTTCCCATGACAAACCAGTGTGACAAGCAAATGAGTCACACTGTAAACAGCAAGAAATGGTAATTTTTTTGGCAGAACCGGGGATTGAACTCAGGCCCTTGCACTTGCCAGGGAAGTGCCTATTCCACTGAGCCACCTCCCCAGCCAACAGCAAGAAATGGGACCACCAGAATTGATCTTCTACAGAATTTAAAAGTGAAAAGAAAATCAGTCCTTACCTTCTCCCCTATCCTCCAAAGACAAAGGAAATTCCATATGTTCATTGCATGAATATATATTAACACCATCCATGAGGCTGGGCACAGGACAGAGTCTCAACTCGTAAAGAAACAAAGGATTTGGTCCAGAAAATCTATGACACCTTCATTCCCCGCCACCACTTATTCTGATGGTGCCAATGGGTCGGCATCACACCACCCTCGGGTTGTGTGTGACCTTCTAAGAGATTCCCCCTCTCTACCCCTAAAAGGTCTCATGACTGCAGGGGCAGTGGGCAGCTCCAGCACACCATCATTCTTCCCACCCACCATCGCCCCTCCTCCCTCCCCTCCCCGCAGGTGCCCCAAGGACCAGATTTGCCCAATTTGAAAAGAGGCAGCTCTTCCTGAGCCTCTCTGCAGTAGCAAAGTCATCTGCTCTAAAATGGAAACAGACAAGACAAGGTCTTGAGTCAGAGAGGAAGGAGCCTGCTCCAGGAAGGTTGGGGACCTCAATAGCCAGCATCAGTGCTGTAGGAACACTGATAGCACCGATTCCTGCTTCCCAAGCATGTCCCTTCTTTTTTTGACCAAGTAGTTGGACCCTTGGAGGACCCTGATGGTTTGGGCTAAATCGTAGGCTGAAGCTACCAGAAGCCATTCTTCTTATGCTGTTAGTGTCTGAGCACCCAAAGGGATAATCCTGGAAGTGCCTGAGATTTCCTAGAAATTATCCCAGAAAAGCCTGGGATGGTAGAGATTCTATCCCACTAGAGATCACAGTGGGAGAGACCGCCTCATACCAGCCTGTGCAGAGGGTGTGAGGGTGCCTCCTAAGTGGGGGCACTGATTTCCAGGACGTGGTGAAGGGCACTTATGGAGGGGATGGGAGGCAGGATCAAGCAACACCATGTGTCACCAGCCCAGGACCCGGTGGAGAGGGCCCCCAGGCACAGCAGCCCTGTGGCCAAGAAAAGGGTGAAGATGGGCCCAGCCATCAGAGGAGCCCTGGGAACTGCACAGGAGCTGCTCAACCAGAAAGGGGGAAAGGACTCACCACAGGGTTGGGTTCTCCACCTGCCTTCCAGGCCACAGTTTCTTGGGGTCAAGCTGGTGGGTGGACACATCACTTAGCCCCACCTTGCTGGCCCACTGAGGCATGCAAAGCCTGACCATGGGTGTTCATGCATGAACAGCAACCCCAGAGCCTCCCTTCTGTCAGGGCTTCTCCTTTATAGCCCCTCTTCTTCTGATCCCTGTCATTGTTCAGCCACCATCAACAGACCACCTTGCTGCCTGCTGTGCCTCAAATCTGGCAATCGAGTCCCAGATTTCCTTGTAAGTCATCATCTTTTATGCCTCATCTCCTGATCAGACTGTGAACCCCTTGAGGTCAGCAACTCCTCCTGACTCCTTGATGCCTTAATCTCTGTGTCCCAAACCTTGTTACAACCAGATATAGGAACAATGAAGGATCAACATGTTGACCTGATACTTTTTTTTTTTTTTTTTTTTTTGTGGAACCGGGGATTGTTGCTACTGTTTTATAGGTGCTGGTAGAGGCCACAAAACCCCCGAGTTGAAGCTGAAGAGCCACTTACTACTTAGCAGTGGCAGGAGCCACAGGACAGCATTTCCTCGCTGGTCCCATGACAATGATCCCCAGGAAGCAGTGGAACCCGTAGAAGGAGGCATCTGAGGAGAGGTTCCTGGCCACAAAGTGAGGGGTTTTGTTCCACCATGTGCTTCTGCCAAGATGTGTTCCTCACCACAGACCTTAGAACGATGAGGCCAAGAAACTATGGACTGGAACTCTAAAGCCATGAGCCAAAGCCCACCTTTTCTCTTCCTAAGCGGATTCTGTCTGGTGTTTGTTACAGTAGTGGAGAGCTGACAAATGCCATCCTTTCACACATTCCCTAGCTTGGCTTCTGGGCTCAGCCAGGCTTGCTTTTGCCCACTCAGCAGAGCATGAGGGCCGGCCACTCCTCCACTGCTGGGGTAAAACAAACGTTGAGGGTCGGCTGTTCTAAATTGCTTCACACCTCTAACTTCTTTCTTGAGGCTGGGGGTGGGGATCTTCAGTAGTGTGGGGCTCAAGTTTACCTATCTGGTGGTTTGTGGGCGCTAGACGCTAGACGCTAGAAGATAAGCAAGCCACAGATCTCACGCAAGGGCAGGCTATTCCCAGCTCGTGACTTGTGTAAATGAAGGGAAGACACAGCTTCCTGGGAAAAATTCCATTCCCTGTATTTTTTCTGTTTAACTGGCATTGTGGAAAATGTGACAGTATCTCTTCCTGGAACAGAGGGCACTAGAGAGGGAATGGGGTGTAAGGACAGCAGGGAGAGGAGGAGGAGGACTGACATTGCTGTGGCAACAGCGAGCATGAGGTGGAGGGCCAGGGGGACTTCTGGGGACAGCCTCAATCTTCTTCATGGGCCCTGGGCTGCTCTGACTTGAACATTCAGAAACCTAGGCAGGGTCTCCAGGAGCTCACAGGTTGATGACAGTCACGGTCTCCTCCTTGGATGTGGGAAGGGACTCTGGGTTCACCCCCAGAAGCTTCTTCTGTGATTCTCTCTCATCTTGAAGAAAGGGGAGGAGCAGTGGGTGAGACAGAAAGAATGGGGTGGAGTTGGCCTCAGAGCCTGAAACCAGGAGAGGAAAGAAGGGGGGAAAGGAAAAGACCCCAGAAATAGGCAGCCAGCAAAAGGGCCAGGTGACAGAGAAAGGGGACTTGGGCAGGTGTCTGGGACACAGTGAGGGGACAGCATGGAATAGAGGAAAAGAGGGTGTGCAGAGACATAAGGCAGGACACACAATGGAGCCACAGTTCCCCAACAGCGAAGAAAGAGCCATGCTTCCAGGAGACAGGCCTGACTTCCAATGAGGGGACTCCTGGCTCCAGGGCTGTCCCCAGTTGGTCCCATCTCATGCACATTCACACGTGCCTCTGGACAACTCGCTGGGAACTTGGAGCTGTGACCACACGTGCTTTGAAGATGCAATCCCAGGGAGGCCAAAGATAGAGTGACATGCAGACCACAGAATCCCATGGAAAAGATGGAAGAACATGAAATCCAGGGTCAGTTCCTTGGATTCTGCCTGCACTGTGCGTGCCCACATAGCATGGGCAAGAAAGTGATGCCGCACCGGGTGGGGCCGCCCTGGACTGGCCGGGCAGCTTCCATCTCTTCCCTATTTAGATGGTCATGGTGCCCCCACCTTGTTGCCCTACCAGTAAAACCCCGAGCCACTGGAGAAGCTAGCGTAATCTGAGAGGTGAGGTGCCTGCTGTTGAAATTAACATCTCCAAGGGCAAGGCCCAGTGCCAACAGCCTACACCTCTACCCTCCAGGGCCTCTATTTCACAGGGGCAAAGAACCGCAAGGGTCCCAGGAGGCCTGCATTCTTCTTTCTCACCAGGGTCATTGTCATAATGTTCCTGCAGTTCCGTGCCCTCTGGTCCGGGTAGCCATTCCCCCATCTGTACTCCGACAGGGACCAAGCTGTCACACACAGAGTGGAACTCTGAGCAGTTTAACTCGTCGGTTTGCCAGATTAAGCTCCTCACAGAAAAGACAACTGCAGCCACAGCGGCAGTGATGCCAGTCCGCGTGAGCAGACCTGACACACAGCCCCAGAAGAGAGCGATCGGAGACACAGGCTTCACTCATGAGGGGCACAGCTGCATGGTGCCACTGCAAATCTGTCTCTCCTTCCCCAGCTCCTGCGGCTGGTAACCCTCGGAACCTTCCATGAAAGACCTGAGGATCCTGAGGACCCAGGGGTAGAAGACAAGGTCAGGGAGAGAGGTTGCCTGAGACTCACTGCAAGCTTCCCCTGGTGTCTCTGATGGACAACGGCCCCTGCTCCTGCTGCGATGGCCTGGAGAGAGAAGACACCAGACAAGGCTTCTGATCTGCCCTCCTGATCGAGCATCCCCCGCCCTTCCACCCAAAGCTCCCATAAGAGCCAAAAGAAGCAGGACTCAAGAGACTAGCAAAGAGGTCTCACATATGGGCTGAGTCGTTACACTGCCCCCCTCTTGGTCCTGACAGAAGACATAGATGGAAGAGAGTCTGTCCCAGCCCTGTCCCCAGTCTGTCAAGGAAAAGGGACACATGGACTCTGGGTTTTCTGTGGCTTTCCCCAGGAACTCCTTGCCCATCACCCTCTGCCTCCCCCGAGCCCCCTGCCCGCCCCTACTCACCACAGCCCCGGCACAGAAGGCACAGCCCAAGCCCTGCAGCTCACTCCTGGGCCCAAAGGAAAGGCTCACTGCCAGGGCTCAGCTCACAACCCCCAGCACGATCTGTGTCACCTGCAAGATGGGGTGAAAAATCAACAGCCCAGGTACTACCTCTTTGGCTTTGCATCTGCCTGCAGTTCGGGTTCCAGAAGGTTCTGTTTCCTTACTATGCTTCAAGCTGCACTGACCCAGTTCTCCCCTTATCCCTCCTACCAGCTTTGCTGTTTATTTTTTGTTCTTTGTCCCGTCCAGTGGGGAAGTCAACACGGGTCACCTGGGGAAGGAGCGGGGAATGGAGGAAGGGACAAAGGACAGGAGACACGAGAAATGGAGACAAGACAGGATTCTGATCAAGTCTTATTTATTCAAGGAAGTGACACGGCTTTTATAGCAGGGGGAGAGGAAGTCAGTGTCTCCAATTGAATCTGTTTTCGGAGGTCACTAACTTTATTTTCTAACCCCTTAATCACGTTACCGCCCCCTTTTTCCTTTAAGTTCGGAGAGGGTGGAATCTGTGGCGGTAGTGGGTGGTATTCAGTGGCCTCATCGCCCAGGGTTTCCCAATCTACGGCTTCCTCCTCAGAGCTGCCATTATTAAATGTCAGATTCTGAAGGGCAGACAAATCAGGGTACACGCTGGAAACCTCGGGGGCAGTGAGCGGCTGGGAAGTCACAGCCTCTTTGTCAGGAGGAGCAAGAGTAGCCAACTCCTCTGGGTCTTCCTCCTCAGAGGAGAGAGAGTCAGAATCCACCTGGGAGGGAACCAGCGTGTTTTTCGCTGATAGTTGAAAGACTCGTTCCCCCTCTGAAACAACCTGTTTAATCAGGAGATCCCAGTGCCTTTGCTGGAGAATCTCATTAATAAGATTCCAATAGGAAAAGGCCGATAGAGGAAACTTTTCTGGTCCAAAGACCCTCTAGTAACCTTGTAGGGCATCTCCCACCCGCCGCCATCTTTTAGAGTCAATCGTTCCCTCCAAGGGGAGCCAAGGGCACACTTTATGTATAAACTGAAAATATTCACGCAATTGTTTTGCTTCAACCTTTACTCTTTGGCCTTTAATGCTTTGCTTAAACTGTCGACAAAAATCTCATATTCCCTTAGTACCTGTCCCATTGTCTGAGGGAGAAGGAAAAATGGGTTCCGTCCACTTATCGAGGTTCAGACGCGCAGCAGGCCCCTGTGCACGGGCCTCCTTCACTTTCACTCTTGCGCGCTCACTTGGAGGGTTCCGGAGCCCCACATTGGGCGCCCCTTGTCCCGTCCAGTGAGTCAGTCAACGAGGGTCACCTGGGAGAGGAGCGGGGAATGGAAGAGGGGACAAGGGACAGGAGACGCGAGAAACGGAGACAAGACAGGATTCTGATCAAGTCTCGTTTATTCAAGGAAGCCACACCGCTTTTATAGCAGGGGGAGAGGAAGTCAGCGTCATTGATGACGCATGTACTAAGGCAATCTTATAGGCTAGAGGCACTCATGTGATCCGCTGGGGGAGTATGCGGCAGGAAGTCATGACGGGGCAGCTTTGCAGGAAGAGAAACCTACTCACATTAGAAATGGAGGCTCCAGGGCTATCGGGCCTCCCATAGTTCTTTCTACAGGAAACACTTTGTGATAAACACAGATCATGCCCACTTCTCCTCACCCTCCCTCCGGAAACTCATCATTTTGTCCAGTCTTGGCATGTACCCCCACTTCCGGTTCTGATATATCTCTTCAGGTACAAATATGTAATTTTGAGGGCTCTGATGCAGACACAAAGATGTGCCACTGGGCGTCCCCCACCTGCTTCTAGCAAGCGGGACCTTGACTTTCAGCTGACAAAGGCTAGGATGGTCCCCAAGCCAATGATGGAGCAAGACTGTGGCTCAAGGGCTGCCGCCTCCCATTGCAGAGCTGTGGCAGTGGACCGCTTAGCAGGGACCCCCAGCCTTTGCCTGTCCCCTCTTTTCATCTCACATAAGTTGCCCCTCAGTAGACCATTTGTACCCCTAACTCTGACTTGGTGCCTCTTAGAAAGCCCTTCTCACACAGGTTCCTGGATGTCACCCGAGCTTTGTCATCTTTAGAGCCCCTTTCCCATCTCCTGGGCTCACGTCCTGATCGTCCATGCTCCACCCTGTGTGTGTGCTTGGGTTTCTCTCTTCTCTTGCATCCCAGACCCACTTACACCCAGGTCATGGAGACACTATCCGCTATCTGCAAAGGACCACAGCTTGCTGCAGCTCTGTCTACACAATGCAGACCTTCCACACTTCCTACCTGGGTGCCTGCAGTACTGAAGTAGTTGGAGCCCCGGTTCCTTCCCTGCACACCTATGCACAGCCCTCCTGCCTTGGGACACACTCCACTAGGCTCCTCACCCAGCCCGGGCCTTTGCTTCTTTAACCCATAATTCCTTCTTCATCCCTAATCCCTGTCAGCCTGAATCTACTCCTTCACCAGGGTTGTCTCCAACTCTGGCCTGCCAGGGTGTCAGCTGGGATGCTTGCTGATATGGCCTCTGCTCGTTCTGTGTCACCCTTCTGGGTGGAAATGGAATGCTTCCCAGGGTAGTCTGGCCAGAAAGGCCTAGCAGGTTGCCTGGAACCAGCAGCCTCAGTCTGCCCAGCCGAACCTCCACAGACAAAGTCCCAAAACCCTTCCTCACACAGAATGACCCTCTTCTTGGGGTTCAGCCCCTTTCCTTTTTGTGTCTTGTTGAAAAGGAAGATTTGTCAGAAAAGCCAAGCGCCTTGAGACCATAATGTCAGGTGAGGCACGTCAGACAGGTGAGCTTCAATATCGATCGCGGGGTTGCTCTTTTATGAGCAAGTCCAAGTAAATTAAGGAGCAAAACAAAAGATAATAGGAAATCGGAAGGCAGATCTTTCACAAACAGGAAGGAAACCAAGTGATGAAGAGATGGAGAGAAGAAGGGAAGGAACAGGAAAAAAAAGACTTAAACTGTTACATACTTGTACCAGCATCCCAGGATGAGTGCAATCCCCATGCACTATTAAGGATTCAAAAGTTGTAAATTCATTGTAAATGGAAAAAAGGGTTCTATCCTGTGTCACCTCATATAGTTTCCCTCTCTGTCACCTCATTATGGTTCCACCCTCTGTGTCACTCATTATGGTCCCCCCACCCGTGTCACCTCGTTACCTGCCCCACCACCACCACCACCCATGCACTCTTACCCCTACAGCCAGCTGTTCCTTGCTTGGCCCTGCTTTGGAAGGCCCGGTGTCCCGAGGTCGAGAAAGAACCTGCTTCAGACGCCCTGCTGTCTTCAGCAGCTGTGTCAACGCGAACTCCTCGTAGATGTGGATGCTGATGTGAGTAGGCTGCGATGAGCTGGAGGCCACCCTGACTCTGTTCACAGTCACCATGTTTTGGGCCACCCTGCCTGCCGGGGAACACATAGGCAGAGTTATAAGGATCCTTCTCCTTTCCTGGTCCAAAAGGTTTTCCTGGTGTACACGTCAATGTCACAGTGACCCTAATTCAGGATGCAAATCCACATTCCATCCTGAGCTTTTTGCCACATGAGTTCTTGGATGCCTTCCCAAAATGATATGGTACAGTTTGTCTAGGGTCCAGAGAGAAGCAAAGAAAGGAATCTGAATTATTATTATTTTTGGGTGGTACCAGGGATTGAACTCAAGATCTTACGCTTGCCAGACAAGCACTTATTCCACTGAGCTATCTCCCTAGCCCTTGAATTATTTTAATTAATTAATTAATTTTTATGTGTGTGTGTGTGTGGCCAGCTCAGCCCACCCTGGGGCAAGGCTGACATGGCATGTGGTACAGGGAATCGAACTGTGGTTCCTGGGCCTACTTAAGCTTGCCTAAGCGTGCACTTTAGTTGGCTGAGCTATCTTTCTGTCCCCTGAATTATTTGAGTAAATATTTATTTTTGTTCTTGCTGTCTGCCAAAAAATAAAAGCATACATCAGGAAAAGAAAAACTTGCATAAATATTTTAATACTAAATTTATCAAGCCATCATGAGATTAGTACAAGTTACGCTTGGCCTCTACAATGAAAAGAGCTGCTCAAAGTGGTGACCGTCAGCTTTCAGACGTTTATCAGTACCACGGCAAAGTGCACAAGTGTGTGTACATTTTGGTGGACTCTGTATGTATTACCCATAGTTTTCTCACTAGCAAAAAATGTTCAGAAAAATTTAAAGAAACACCAATACAATCCATTTTTCACATGCCTTTTAGTGACATTTTTGCTCACAAAAGATTTCTTCTCCTGCCCTGTCTGCCAAATGGCAGCGCCCCCGACGTGCTGCTACAGAACTCTACACAACGTCGCGGTGACAGAACCATCTGTGTCAACAGCCAGCCCAGCCACAGTCCACACAAACCTGCCTTAGTGAGTGGTGTTACTGCAGTATTTCTGGTGCGTGAATCTACAGTGATTTATTTGACTGATTCCCTTTTAACAGACATTTAACCAATCTTAGTCAATTTTATGCCATAAAATGCTCCATTTGAAGTGCTGATCTTGCTAAGTTTTGACAAATTTGGACCCTTATGCAATCACAGTTCCAATCAAGATGCAGAATATTTCTCTGCTGTAGGCGCTTCCAAAAGGGGAAATGCCTACAGCGAACCTCCCAACTGGCTAACTACTGCTTTCCCTCCCATGACGAGCTGGCCTAGTCCCAAGCAGAAGTTCCAATTACTGTCAGCAGTTTCATAATTTTGTAGTTTCCATTATTATGAAAGAAGCTGATGAATCTCACAGGCTAAAAGCCATTTTTATTTATTTTTTTCTTTTTAAGTTCATGAGCCTCCAGTCCATGCTCTTGGGTATCTGGGTCCTACTGCTTCTGGCATCTCTAGTTCCTCTATGTCTGTACTGCTGGAGAAGATTTGCCATAAAAGAGGTGTGTCCTTGTGTGTTGGGGCAGCAAGATTGTTGAGAGGAGACAGGAATGGAGGAGCAATAGTTCAGGAGGAAAACGGGGCACATACGGGAGTCCCAAGTAGCCTCATGACTGTCTTTCTACCCAAAGCCATAGAGCCCCTGTTCCCAGCCAAGTGGTCCCAGTGAGACTCCAGGGAGTCAGGGGGATCCACATCTGTGCTAGGTTTTTGGGGTCATTATAGCAGGTGTCCTGTGCCTGGTGCTGCACCCCAGCTACTGAGCTGCCTTGGAGGAGAGAAGCCACCTCTCTCTCCCATTCAGAGTCATCTTGCCCTGCCTCTCCTTTGGAAAAGAGACCAACGGGAAGAAGGCCCCGACAGTGAGCCGGCTCTAGTCCTGCCTCTGCTGGGCACTCAATCCTGAACCTCCTTCTGCTTTGAATGCCCGTGTCTGGCTCCTTGAAGGACCAGCTTGGGACAAAGATCGCGTGGCTGTGGATATTCTTCCCCCAGGACCATGGCCACCGCCCTGCTCCATGGCTCTCACAGGGCTCTTGCTCACCTTTATCGTCCTTCGTGTCCCCTCTGATGCAGTCATTTGACGATAAACGTTTATGTGATTAGTCTCAGATTCTTGCTTCATTTACATTCGGGGAATTCGTCTGGCTGAAGCGGCAGAAGATCAAGAGCCAACAGCAGACCTAAGACCCCACCCTGGCATGCGCACATGCAAGAGCATGAGCACACACACACAGCTTTGAACTCCCACTGGAGCTGGACTTGCAAACCTCAAAACCAGACTCCTCTGGATGTAGTTGGTGGCTGCAGGTCCAAAATCTGGATACCAATTGTGAAGGGCCTGGCACTCGGAGCCCTGCTCCCTATCCATTAGATTGAAGAAAGCAAATGTGTGGATTTTCATTTTGACTGTTTGACAATATTAAGAACTGGACAACAAAACACCAAGATGCAAGCATTGTAAAAATCATAGGGTCACAAGTTCAAGCCCAGGCTGGGCAGCTTAGCAAGATATTGTGTCAGAATAAAAATGGGCCAGAGACATAGCTCCTTGTGAAAGCCTTTGGTTCAATCCCTAGTACCTACAACAAGTTTTTTTATTAAAAGTTCTAGAGGGAGAGAATATATTCATTGTACCCAAAACGGACTTTAAGGCAAAGAAAATACCAGGCATAAACAGTCATTACATAGTGATTAAAACATTTATTTACCGAGATGCAACACTCCTAAATAGATCTGCCCCTAACACTAGAATGTCAAAATACATGAAGCAAAGGGGTACTGAACAAAAAAGAAAAACCGTAAAGTTCATAATCGCAGTAGAAGACACTTCAGGGCTCCCCTCATGACAATATGGAGAATAAGTATTCAGGCATTAACAAGGACACGGGAGAATGACCCCACACCTTCAGCCACTAGGCCTAATTGTTCATAGCACCCTCCACAACCACAAATCATAGGCTTTTCAACACTTGCTGAACATTCTCTGAAGCAGAGCATATCTTGGGATCATAAACCAACTCTTGACAAATTTAAAACTGAATTCATACAGAATGAATTCTCTTACTGCAGTAAAATCTACCTAGAAATCAATAAAGAGAAAGATAATGGGGACACTTTTCAAACACTTGGAAGTTAAACAACATACTCCTAAAGAATTCATGGGTCAAGAGCTGGCTAGATAGCTCAATGGATTAAAGTGCCTGCTTAGGCAAATGCAGGGTCCCAGGATTTGATCCCCCATGTGACGTGCAGGTGTCACCCCCTGGGTGCATTGAGATGGCTACTGAGACCGGCCGTGATGGTGCGCACCTGTAATGCCAGTGCTTGGGAGGCTGAAAACAGGTGAATCACTATGAGTCCGATCAGTGTGGTGAGACCCTGTACTCAATACATTAACAACAAATAAAAAGAAGAATTCAGGGATCAAAGAAGCCTCAAGAAAATTAGAAATGGTTTTGAATGGAGCAATAATGAAAATTCTGTCTGTCAAAGTTGAGAGATAAAATTAAAGTACTTAGAAGGAAATGTATAGCATTAAATGCTGGTATACAAGACTAAGATTCTCATATCAATTATCTCAAATTTCACCTCGGAAAATAGAAAAAAGAGAGCAAAATGAGCCCAAATCCCACCAGGAAAAGCAAAGCAGATAAAGAAGAGAAATAGACTGATCAGAGGATGGATCCAGGTGGGGCTGTACATGCCTGTCCTCCCAGCTACTTGGGAAGCACAAGCAGAAACACAGTGCTTGAGCCCCAGGCTTTGTGTCCAGCCTAGGGAACACAGGAGGATCTTGTCTCAATAGAACAAATGGAAGTTGAAAAAAAATAAATAAATAAAAAGAAAAAAATAAAATAAAAATAAAAAAGAGAGATAAATCAATGAAGCCAGAGTTAATGTGCTAAAACAGTCAAAATTGGTAAACTTCCAACAATAATGACAAAGAAAAGAGGAACAATGCACAGCACCAAGAACTGAATGAAATAGGGACTATCCACATACAGTGTTGTAGCAGGACAGGCCTATAAATTTTTTTCTTGTCTCTTGTTTTTATTTATTACCCTTTTTTTTTTATATATAAGAACAAACATTTAGGGGCTGGGAAGATGGCTCAGTGGAATAAGCGCTTCCCTGGCAAGTGCAAGGGCCTGAGTTCAATCCCCAGTTCCGCAAAAAAAAAAAAAAAAAAAAAAAAAGCATTTACTTGAGAGACAGTATAGCAGTAATTGGTATAACATTAGAAGCAGTACATATTTAGAAGACCAGAATGACGGGTATTCCAAGCATGGCCCTACTATTACACACTGCTACCTTCAGTGCAGTTGCTTAGTTCACAGGTATCAGCATATGTAGTTAGTCAGGGTGAGAATCCTACCAATTAACTGCTAGTTTCAAAAACCTACTGAAGACTCTCAGGATCATTGCCTTAACCATCTTGTGCATATAAATGTATGGTTTTGCCCCTATCATGTTTCCTAGCTTTTCTCCTTGCCCTCTCTTTGTTATTTAAGCTATATTGATATGCTGAGCTGTAAAGGGCTCAAGTCAACAACTTTTGACAATGCCAGTCTTACAGATAACCCACTACTATTATGGACTACGGGACTATATTGGATTATTTTGCTGAATTCATGCACCTACAATATTTAAACGGCAATGGAATACTCATCTTTGACAAACTTAACCAAAAAGGAGGAAATAAACAAAGGACCATTTTGTGTGTGTGTGTGTGTGTGTGTGTGTGTGTGTGTGTGTGTGTGTATATATATATATATATATATATATATATATATATATAAAATAGGATAGATAAACAACTACTTTCTCTTAATTCAAATAGAAGAAAGATTTGTACTAGTAGTGTTTGGACAGGCTATCATGTCTGTATCTGATATTATGAATAACTACTACAAAGACAACAATATGCAATGTATTAATTATTTAACTGTCCTACTAATCTGTTTTGAAACTGTCTCATTGTTTCTCAATAAAATTAATTTAAAAAAGAAATAGGGGCTATCACAAGTCCTATAGTTATTAAGAGAATATTAAAGGAATACCATTAATAACTATTTAAAAATTCAAATAATGCTAACACATAAAGTACAACTGATCTAAATATAAGACATACATCTGTAAAAACTTAGAGAAGAAAACATAGGAGATTAGCTGGGGAGATAGCTCAGTGGCATAAGCACCTGCCTGGCAAGCCTAAGGTCCTGAGTTTGATCATTGGTACCACCAAAAAAAAGAAACAAAGAAAACATAGAAGAATACCTTCATGATGTATGGTTAGGCAAATAGCTCCTAAATGTGACACTAAAAATGATTCACAAAACAAAAAATTAATTAATTTCACTTCCTCAAAATTAACAATGAGCATTTCACTGAATTCAAACACTTTTCTTTAATTTTTATTTTATTGAAGTACAAATATCAATGAGACAGTTTTAAGACACCTTGACAAGATAGATTTGATAAATTAATACATTGCAAACTGTTTACATAATGTTTTAGTATCATAGAAAGTGCATATATGATATTATACTTACAGACATTATTATAGCATATGTCTCTTATCAGTAAATTAAGAGAGAGTAGCTATTTGCGTATCTTAGTTTTTATACCTGAATTACATCAAAGATTCAATAATTAATACTTTCTACCTTGTTATTTTCTTAGTGGTTGCCCATAGTACTAGAAGCTGACATAATATCCTGCCCAACCACCATTAGTGCAAATCTTGTCTCTCATAGAATTACATAGAAGCATGGCGTTATCTATCCCAACTGTACTGTCCATACACACACATCGTGATTCTTCCTTTCTATACCCCTTTCTTTGTCTACACCTATCAGAGATGGGCACTCCATTGTCATTCAACCAACTTAGGTGCTTGAACTCGATGACACAATCCAACACAGTCCAGCATTCCACAATAATAGTGAGTTATCTGAAGAAGTTGTCGACCATAGCCATTTACAGCTCAACTTATTATTATGGCCCCATGGTGTATACTTCATTTTTATACTTTTCTGCTGGATGGTTAAGACCTAGATAGAGCAAGACCTATATACCAACACATGTACTTTGTTTCTTATGAGGTCAGTGAAGTCCCCTCAGGGTTTATCTTGTAGTGCTGTACCCTATTCTGTAGATCCTTTGTATGTGTCATCCATGTGGATAAGTCAAACACTTATAATGACAATAGAATACCCATCTCTGACAGGACTAAACAAAAAAGGGGATACAAAGGAAGGACCACTCTGTATTTGTATGTACAGAATAGTTAGGATAAATATAAAGCTACTTTCATGTAATTCTATGAGAAGAAAGATATGTTCTAATAGTGTTTGGACAGGATATCCTGTCTGCTTCTTGTACCATGGATAACCACTAGGAAGATAACAATGTAAAAAGTATTAATTATTGAAACTCTACTATAATTCAGCTTTTAAAAAAAAGATAGGTATGCAGCTACATTCTCTTAATTCAGTGAATAGAGGGATCTGCTTTAATAGTATTTGTAAATAGAATATCATGTTTGCACCTTGTACAACAAATAACCACTAAGAAAACAATATGCAGTGTATTAGTTATCGAATCTGTTCTAGTAATTTGATTTGAAACTGTTTCATTGCTATTTATTCTTCATTAAAGTTATGGAAAAAAAATAATAACTTTCAGCCTGCAAAAGACTATGTACAAGTACAAGTATATCTAGAAAAAAAATATTTGCAAACCACATACCTGGCAAAAGACTTGTATTCAGAACATACGAAGAACCCTCAAAGCTCCATGGGAGGGAAACACACAACTCAGCTTTTAAAAATGAACAAAAAGCCTTGAGCACTTTAGCAGAGAGCGTATGCAGGGAGTGTCTTAGTCACTGTTCTCATCACTGGGACAAAATACTTGACACCCAAAATTGAAAAGAGAAAGGAGCAGTTTGTCTTGGCCCGTATTTCAGCCTACAGTTGGCTGGCTCCGAGGCATGATGGCATAGCACAGTGGCACAGTGGAGCACAATCTACAGCAGCCAGGAAACACAGACGCTCAGAGGAGGAGCTGGAAAGGAAACAGACCCTTCCAGGCCATGCCCGGAGCGGTCTGTCTTCTCTAGCAAGACCCCGCCCACACCACGCCAGCTACACCTTGCCATGGTCCATTCCCCTTTTGAGTATATGAGGCTTAGAGGGCCGTTTTATAGCTAAACCATAATATTCCACCCTCGGCCCTCAAAAGACTTGTGCACCTCTATTTATTTTTTTGTACCCCTCTTTGTACAAAATGTATCTATCCCATCCCTAAAAGTCTCTGAAGTCCTCATGTCAGCATTACTGAAAGGTCCAAGTCCAAAGTCTCCTCAGATGCAAGGAGCACTCTTCCTGACCATGAGCCCAAGTATAAACTTTAAAAAGCTGAACATATACAGTGGTACAGGGTAAACATTCTAATTCCAAAAGGCAGAAATACAGAGGACCAAAGCAAGACCAAAACCCACCTGGGAGAACATTAAATCCATAGTTCCTTGTCCGGTACCAGGATAAATTGCGGTGAGATGTCAACTTCAAGGGGTGCGGATCACTCCCACAGCACTGTCAGTAGCTGTGGCTCTCATAGCTCCTCGCGTGGGCTGCCATTGTTCACTCCTTGCACTCCCTGTTCCTGGCTTCTCCCACTTCTCCACACGCACCCAGTTTCACTTTTACGGCTCTACCCACTTCCTTTCAGAGCCACACTGCTTGGCCTCCTGAGCCTTTTGAATTCTGGGAAAAAGTCTCTGTGACCCAAGAATCCACACCACTATGGCAGCCAGAGAACACAGACAGTCAATGGAGAAGCTGAAAAGGGAGACGCACACTTCCAGACCGTGCCCCCAGGGGTACGGTTTTACTGGAATACAGTAAATATAGATGTATATGGCATCTTGTAAATGACACCAAGGTCTGTTGCCAGCTTGGCCAGTAGCCAGGCCCCCTTGTACCATGGCCACAGAGGTATCCAAGTGCTTAGGTGCTGAGCACTATGAAATGGACCCTGGGGATCTAATTCCCTAAGTAGACCTTCTAGAGCACAGGGCCCTGGGGCTCTTTCCTCAAGGCAAAGTCTTTCACTTTTGCAATTTGAACCTCGTAGGTCCTTGCTGGTTTCTCACATGCCCTTAAAGTATCCTTCCTATTTTCCTGATATAAAATATTTGGCTTCTTTTTAAACTTTTAAGCAAACAAACTCTCCTATGCTCCAACTTTACAGGCCCTGACTTTATAGGAGCTTCCTTACTGGCAAAACTCAAAACTTTTCAAATCACTAAGCTATGCTATTTCTTTTGGATTCTCAACATAGATCAGCCAATAATAAAAGCTCCCAATAATACTTCTGCCACCACCTCAACATGTAAGCTGTCTTCACATTTCTTTTTCCAGATTAGTCTTCCACCCTTAATCTCAGTCTCCTGTAGTCTTGGGACACAAGTAAAATGTAGACAAATTTTCCACTAACGTATAACACATGTAGCCAAGAGTCCAACTACCAATGAAGTTCTTATTCTCCACTTAAAGCTCTTAATCCTGGTCTTTATCATCTTCATCTCTACCAACATTCTTGTCTTGGCTGAATCCCAGGCATCATCCCCAAATCTTTCCAACCTTCTGCCTTAAATTAGTTCCAATGGCTTCTGGACCACATGGTCAGATAGCGTCACAACAATGATCCTGGCCCAAGAGAGTTCTAATCGCTGTCTTCATTGCTGACTCAGTACCCAGCACTGGCCCCTTGGAGGAGGAAAGGTTTATTTGGGTTCATCATTCGTAGAGGTCTCTTTCCATAGTCAGATGGCTGCAAGGCAGGATAGCATGCACAGAGGCATGGCAGAGGAGTGACAGTTCACTATATGACACTCAGGAAACAGAGAAAAGGGTGGCACTGGGAGGGAGATACACCCTGCTGGGTCACATGTGGAGTGACTCACCTCTTCCAGCCTGGTCCTGCCTACCAGCAGGTCAGCTGAAATGCCCCCAATCCCACACTTTTCAAAAGTCCTAATGATGGTCACATGGGGCTTTGGGGGGACATCTGGACATAAACGATAACAGATAGCTAATAAATCCATGAAAGGATGTTCAAAATCACTAGGTGTTAGGTAAATACAAATCAAAACCACGGTCAGTGAGGGCAAAATAGAAGACACACGCAGGACCAGAAATGGGTGGGGAATGCAAAACGCTAAATAACCGCTCTGAAAAACAGTACAGCTACTTGTTATAAACTGAAGCCCAGACTATACAATCCTGCCGTCCCACCTGTAGGTGTTTAGCCTAAAAGATTAAAGCTTACATTTCCATGAAAACCTGCATGTGAATGTCTATGACCCTTCCCCTTGTAAGTATCAAACACTAGACAGGACACAAATGTTCATCAATGGATGCATAAACAGCAGGGGCACCCACACACCCACACACCCACACACCCACACACCCACTCACTAGCACGCTACTACCAATAAGAGTAAACTACACACCACATGAATGATCTCAGGTCGTTACACTGAAAGAAAAAGGCTGGTCTCCAAGTGTTACATATCGCGTAACTCTATATGATGTTCTCAGAAAGTAAACCCTAAATGACGGCAATCAATGGTTTCCAAGGGTAGGAAATGGGAAGACGCTCTGACCAAAAAAGGGAGATTTGGGGGTGGAGCCACTATGGTATTGTTTTTGATCCTGACTACAATGTTGGGTAAGCCAATTCATACACGCATTAAAATGCACAGAACTGTGCACCAAAAAATAATAATAAATAAAAGCTTATTTCCAGATGCGAATGTCCATTTTCCCCACCTACACATGGAACCCCAAGCCTATGACTTTAGCTCTATTTTCAAATACACAAATTATTATTTTTTTAATGCAAAGGAGGAATGCTGTGATATGATTCACTACAGAAGAGAACACCAAAGGTCTGGAAGTTTCTGAGGCTGCCAGGAAGGAAGAGATGGCAGAGAGGACAGAGCTAAGGCCAAGAGAGGGGTGTGGGTGGCTAGGTCAGGTGTGAGTGTTTCTCTCCAGCTCAGCCCCTCCAGAGGCAATAAACAGAGGAAGCTGCCGGATCCTGACAGCAAAAGGTCATTTCTGAGTAGAAAAATAAAGTGAATTGACATTAATTTATCTGGATAAAGCACGGAAAGAATTTACATCCAATCTGGCCATACAAGGGCTGATTTAGAAATGTTGTAGGGGACAATTCATACCATCATTGTTAGCTTGAGAAAGAAAATAACTTAGCAGTGTTATGGGCTGCTCTGCATAGGAACCAGATCAGCCAGATAGGAATTTGAATAGCGCCTTTTATTCACTGAGCTCAGGTCGTCAGCCATGTCTCACAGGAGAAGGGAACCTGGGTAGCAGGGCGGTATTTATAACAGAAATCACATCCAGTTTGGTAAGCGAGTTTGTTATCTAGCACAGAACAACAGAAGGCTACATTCATTTGACACAGCTGCAAACTGTTTGTAACTAAAGGTCTTTTTTTTTTTTTTTTTTTTTTTTTTTTTTTTTTTTTTTTTTTTTTTTTTTTTTTTTTTTTTTTTTTTTTTTTTTTTTTTTTTTTTTTTTTTTTTTTT
>PVKA01026871.1:0-31207 GCA_004027165.1 Ctenomys sociabilis
CTGAACAAGGAGATTATGGAGCCACAGAGGAAAGAGATTGAAGTTCTAAAGTGTGCCTGGGGAGAGTCACATGAAGAGAAAACTTTCTCTCAAGCTCTCACAGAGAGCAATCTGGTCAAGCATTGGCTGTGACTCATCCACATGGATGACACAGACAAAGGAACTACAGAATAATGTACAGGACTACAAGATAAACCCTAAGAGGACTTCACTGACCGCATAGGAAATATAAAGTTCTTGTGTTGGTATATAAGTCTTGATCTACCTAGGTCTTAACTATCCAGCAGAAAAGTATAAAAATGAAGTATACATCGTGAGCCCATAATATTAAGCTGAGCTGTAAATGGATATGGTCGACAATTTATTTGAATAACTCACTATGGTTGTAGAATGCTGGACTGTGTTGGACTGTGGTGTTGAGTTCAAGCACCTAAGTTAGTTGAATGTCAATGGAGTGCCCACTTTTGACAGGTGTAGACAAAGGAAGGGTTGTAGAAAGAAAAAATTATGATGTGTGTGTATAGACAGTAGAGTTGGGATAGATAATGCTGTGCTTCTACATAATTCTATGAGAGGCAAGATCTGCACTAATGTTGGTTGGACAGGATATTATGTCGGCTTTTAGTACTATGGTCATCCACTAGGTAAATAATTATTGAATTTTTGATATAATTCAGGTATAAAAAAATAAGATAAGTAAGCAACTACACTCTTAATTCACTGATAAGAGATATCTGCTAAAATAATATCTGTAAATATAATATCATGTATGCACCTTGTACAATATCAAAACATTATGAAAACAGTTTACAATGTATTAATTCATCGAATGTATATGGTTAAGGTGTCTTGAAACTGTCTGATTGACATTTGTATTTTAATAAAATAAAAATAAATGAAAAAATAAAAATAAAAAATAATAAAAAAATTTAAAAAATAAAAACAAGTCGGAGTTGGAGAAATAGAAGAGCCACAAGGCCAGCCAACATTTTGGCCCTAGCCTTTCAAGGTCAGCGAAGACTCAGGACATAGGAGAACCTGTACTGCAACATCATGAAACTCAGTTGAGCTCCAAATTTTCTGAACAAGGAGATTATGCAGCCACAGAGGAAAGAGATTGAAGTTCTATAGTGTGCCTGGCGAGAGTCACATGGAGAGAAAACTTTCTCTCAGGCTCTCACAGAGAGCAATCTGGTCAAGCATTGGCCGTGACTCATTCACATGGACGACACAGACAAAGGATCTACAGAATAACGTACAGGACTACAAGATAAACCCTGAGGGGACTTCACTGACCTCATAAGAAACGTAAAGTACATGTGTTGCTATATAAGTGTTGCTCTATCTAGGTCTTAACCATCCATCAGAAAAGTATAAAAATGAAGTATACATCGCAGGGCCATAATATTAAGCTGAGCTGTAAATGGCTATGGTTGACAACTTCTTTGAATAACTCACTATTGTTGTGGGATGCTGGACTGTGTTAGATTGTGTTGTTGAGTTCAAGCACCTAAGTTGGTTGAATGACAATGGAGTGCCCATCTTTGACAGGTCTAGACAAAGGAAAGGGTATAGAAAGAAAAAATCATGATGTGTGTGTATGGACAGTACAGTTGGGATAGATAACGCTGTGCTTCTACATAATCCTATGAGAGGCAAGATTTGCACTGATGGTGGCTGGACAGGATATTATGTCGGCTTCTAGTACTACAGTCATCCACTAGGATAATAATTATTGAATTTTTGATATAACTCAGGTATAAAAAATAAGATAAGTAAACAGCTACACTCTTAATTTACTGATAAGAGACATCTGCTATAATAATGTAAGTATAATATCATGTATGCACCTTGTACGATACCAAAACATTATGAAAACAGTTTGCAATGTATTAATTTATCGAATCTGTCTCGTTAAGGTGTCTTAAAACTGTCTGATTGATATTTGTACTTCAATAAAATAAAAAATAAATTAAAAATAAATAAATAAATAAATAAATAAATAAATAAATAAATAAAAGATTGCTAAACCTGTGTTATGATGTTCAAGCTGTAAAATGTTAAGAATAACGATCTTTACATGTGGAAACTGGTCTAAAGAAATGTGTCTGGTTACCAAGTTAACAATGGGTGGATTGGAATGATTGATATAGTGTAACAACTTTAAAAATTTGTAAGTTTAACTAAGTGACTCAGCAGGAAACCAGGGTCTTTACTTTGTAAACACCTTCATCCCCAGTAAAAGAAGGGGGATAGAGATTGTGCGAGTACTACACAATAGCCTAATTATGATATAAAGGAAGGAAAGAGGGTTGTTCTCCCTCCTTTGTTCTTGTTGGTTTTGCTGTCTTCTGCTCCCTTTCACTGTTGCTCCTGTTCCATTCCTTCCTGCCTTGGAGTCAGCTCGTTATGGACTGAAGCATCCACTAGCTGAGTTAAAGAATCTTTTCCTTCCTTAATGTTGGGTGTTGGGTATTTTGTCTCAGCAAGGGGAGAAAATAACCAAGACACTTGTGTATGTATTCTTGAGGGACAGCCTTGTTATACCCAATCCTCCCAAAACTGCAGTTTTTCCCTTTTTATATCATTTTCACCCTCTCTCAATGATTTTGATATTGCTCCTATACTTCTAGTTGTCACTGCTTGGTAAAGGATGTCCCCTGCCTGATCTTTGCACATCTCACCCTGATGATCTCTAGCTTTAATGCAGTATGCTTTGATATGAATTTATTTATTTATTCATTTTTTTTACTTATTTATACTTACATTTTTACTTACTTCACCAGCACTGAGATTACAGGCAAATGCCACCATGTCCAGACTCAGTGGCCAGCTCAACATGTGGTGCCAGGGATTGAACCCCAGTGCCTGTGTTTGCCAAAGCAAATGCTTAGTCCCCTAAATTATCACTCTAGACTTGGAATTTGTTTTTATTTATGATGCATGTTACAATTTAAGCTTTTTATATTATGTGTACCCGTGTCTTTCAAGTGTGAGAATACTAAGGCATTTTATCTGCAGATTACTATTTCTCATACATTGTCTCTCACTTGGGTAACCCGATTAGACATATGAGCTTTGCTAATTCTGCCATTCATGTCCCATAAGCTGCTCTTACATCTTCTCCCACCTATCTTGTTGCTGCATTTGAATCTATAATCCAATTAAATAATGCTTTAGCTGTAGCTAATCTGTTGTTTAATTTGATAAAGTGTCTTTGCACTTCTAATAATTCTATTTTCAATTCATTACTTTCATGGCTATATTTAAAATCTATTTTATTCCTAAATATTAAGCATATAATTTGATAAGACTTGAGAAGATGTATGCATTCACTAGTCACCATGATAATCAAAGTACTGAAATTTCCATCATACAAAATGTGCCCATTTGCCATTTTGCCACACACCCACCCTCCCACCTGCTGGGAGGAACTCATTAGCTTTCTGTCACATGCTCTGTCTTACTTGGGATTTAATGCAAATGAAAGCAACCAATGTATAATCTTCTGTGTCTGGATTTTATAGTTAGAGTAATGCTTTGGAAACTTACCTGTATTGCTACATAGGTATTAGTCATCCATCCCTTTTTGTTTTTGCTAAGTATGTCATTGTACCAGCACACCACAATCTGCTCATCCACTTACCCCATAAGGGCCTTTGGGCTGTTTTCAGTCTTTGGATGTTATGAATAAAGTCTTTGTGTGAACATATTTTCATTTCTCTTGGGTAAATACTTGAAAGTCGGGTTGCTGGTTCATCTGGCAAGTGTATATTTACCTATGAAAGAAACATCTTGTTCTGTTTTTCCTTGACTTATGCAAACTAGACATCTTGAGATAGTACTTCTGCTAACATTCATGAGTCTCTGGCTTCTGACGTACACCTGCCCCTACTTCTTTCTGCTGTTTCAATGCAGCTTGAGCAAGCAGTACCCACATCTTTATACAGACAAAGCTTCTCAATACAGACTTGAACAGTTCCCAGTTCCCTGTGATGCTTCTTTTCTATTTAGCTATTTTTTGACTCATTGTTTCCATTTTCTCCTTGAAATTCTGTCTTTCTCTGTTATATTCCTTTGATGATTCCCCAAAACCATATCTTTTCAGTTACTTTTTAGACAGTGTCCTTTGAAATAAGATTCTTCTTGGAAAAAGCTTACATGATGCCCTGGTCCTTACTTACTCCAGGACTTATAAAAGTTTATCCTGTGGTCCCCTGAACAGTCTTACGGATGAAGAGTATTCTTCCTTAGATTCCTTGTCATTTTCTTTGTTTCTTTCCAGTTATCTCCAGCTGATGACTTTCAACAGCATCCTATGAACTAACTTGTATGTCCACTTTTAATGCCCCTATATGACCTCAGCTCTAGTCTCACCCCACTGTTCATTGTATCTGTCACCTGAATATTGCCAACATAACTGTTCTCACAAATAAGGAAACCATGTACCATATTAGCCATATTCCCTTCTGTGGTTTCTGCTATATCAGTTACCATTCAACCTGTCTTATTTCTGTCTTCCAGATACTTTTTATGATAACATATGCCTAATTTACTTGTCTTTATTAGTTTTTAGTATTCTGTACCTGTGCTATCCCTTTCCAACTATCTTCTTTTGGAGAAGGACTATATCATGGCTTTCATTCTGTTATATTCAACTACAGATCTAGAAGCATCAATTGGACAACCCAGTCTTTTCTCATCTAAAGTCATGTAACTTACAAACTCATCTCTGTTGTTTTCTTTTCTTCCCTTCATCCCATATAAGTGTCTATCCTAAGAACTACAGACATATTTATATGATAAATCTGCTATATACTTACATATAAATATAGTTACTTCTATATAACCTACTTTGTCATGTCTGGGTATTTGTTTATGAAATTTTCTAATCTCTAATTTGATTTTGTGGACATTTTTGATATCACTAAGTAATCTTTACAAGCACTGCTTAGCATCTTATGGCCAAGTAGTATTCCATCATGTACAGATGCCACTTTCTCACCAACCTGTATTAGATGGATCTCAGCTTACATGGCAGCTTCTTGGGAATATTTATGTGACCTCCCAAGTGTAAAGAGATGTCTTCTTTGCTGCCAAAGCCCAGGAGTGACCTTTACCATGAAAATTTTACCCTCTCCATAAATTTTCTTACTACTTTCTTTTACTACCTAGAGACAATAATGTGAAAAAAAGGGATATAAGTGTGCAGTCTCACTCTTACATTCCCAGTTTCTAACCTAATACCTTGCCTATCACAGATGCTAAAATAATTACTTTTTAACTAAAGAAATGTTAAATATGCATATGTAATCAGGATAATCTTCCAGATTTACTGCCATATTTCTTTCCCTTTCCTATCACCTTCTCTGTTATATTAGCAGTAAGAGTACAGAGTTACAAAGAGACAATAATCAGCTTTCACATAGGAAAAAGGATTACAAAGACTAATAATAACCTGACAAGTCTGGATATTTTCTTGCAAAAGGCATATTCAAAATGTTTATGTACTCATCTTGCCATTTCCATAACTCGGGATGGAGTGTTTAACTATAAAAGTTTCTTTTAAAATTTCATTTTCCTACCACTGTTAAGGCTTGTTAAGAAGGGGTAAAAATACAAGAAAGTTGGGGAGATATGTCAGTGATCTAAGCACCTGCCTGGCAAGTGCAAGGATCAGGGTTTGATTCCCAGGACCACATGCCATGCTGGCCTCATGCTGAGCTGTACACTAAAACTGGACCTGGTGGCACATGCCTGATGTGTCACAGCACTGGGGAGGCTGAGACAAGATCACTATAAGTTTGAGCTGTGTAGTGAGACCCTGTAACAAATAAATAAATTCTTAAATAATTTAAAAAGACAAAAGATGGAGTGTCAAAGGAAAATTCTTTCTCCTCTCCATCCTATGGCAGTATCTAGAGGAAAACAGAAGATTTGTTTATTTATTTGTTCACATTTTACAAAATGTGAATTGCATTGTAGTAATTTTATATCATAGTTTACATTCTTTGAGCTCATATTTTCAGATGTCTGTGAGCACTCTACAAGTATGCGTAGCACCCGATTGCAGGGATTCTCTACCAAAGCATCTGTGTACTAGAGTCTGGGGATGCCGCTCTAATGTGTGAGGGTATACAGAAGATTCTGTGTCAAGTTAGAGACCTTCAGAGTGCTACATGGAGCTGAGTGATAACCAGGCAGGAGAGGATAGAAGCCTGACCAGTTCTTTACCCTTCCAATTCCCATCTCTTATCTAATGACCATTTTCAGAGCTTTGATTTACCCCTGGCTTCAATTACATTTAATTGTTTTTCTCTAGGGCATCTAGGTCATGGAATCAGCTCCAAGTGACTTCAGCTGAAGATGAAAAAGAGCTTTTCCCCTGAAAGATGAAAGATTTCTCTGTGAATCACTAAGCATGAGAAAAAATGAGGTATGTGGAGACAGATACCTACATGTGTTTCCTAATATACCTCCAGGTAAATAGCCATCAGGTGTTAGCTCTCAGACTCTTAAATAGAGCCAGGCTTTCATAAAAGTGCATAAACACACACACACACACACACACACACGTGAGAACATATACATAAAATTTATTATTGTGATTATCAGAATGAGAGTTGAAAGGTATAAGGAAATATATGCTTTCTGATTATTTTCTGAATGAAGTAAAACATCACGGCTTTAGTTTGTTTCTTTGTTTTCATTAGCAAATGTTTTCAGTACATGAAGTGTAAGTTCACTTTAGGGAATAGGTACATATTCATAGCACAGCTTGATTATTTTTAATCTCATTCCCCTTACAATCCATTGCTCTTTCTCTGTCTCTAAATCTCTTTCCCGTTTTCATTTTCATCATTATTTTTATCTCATTCACGTTTATGATATATAACTTTTACACTCATTGTGAGTCTTTCCTACTGGTACAGGACACATCTGAAATCCTCTGCTTCGCATTCTCCTCCTGACTGACCCTCCCAGGCACCTGGACTCATTTCCATTTCCAAACAATCTGTCTCTTTGTGTCCTTCAACCAGTCCTTTACTTTGTTCTTTATTTGTACTTTGCCTTATTCAAATGAGAGATACCATTCAGTATTTGTGTGTGTGTGTGTGTGTGTGTGTTTGCACACGTGCATCCATGCATGCACATGTGATTACTTCACAGGAGACATGGCCTACCGTCCTTGATCTTGGAAGATGAGCAAGAGTCTGCCCAGGGAGGCATGTGGACATTAACATTGCCTATTGCCAGCAAAAGTTGAATGATCCCTGAAATGGAATTCAGGAACCAAACAGCTGATCCTAGTATTCCTGACCTTCAAGAAGTAAAGTTTTGTTTCTCCCTATTGTTTTTCCCTGTGAAAATTTTTGATTTCCATATGACAAAGAAAACCCGTGAACGTCAGATATGCTGATATCTGGGAAAGTATTTTTAAGCCTTCAAAAGCCTGAATTTTCAAGTTTCACTGTGATGTGTGTTTTTCCTAATTTTGTGCCACTTAATTTTCCAATAATCTTAAAACAGGCACAATTCTGACCCTGTTCTGAATCTGAGAGAAATGGAAGACTGTTGACTGAACCCATACAGCTTCTAAGCAGTAGAATCTAGGAAATAATCCAAGCAGCCTCTTAATATAGCAGCTGAAATTAAAAGTAAAGAAAAGACTATTAAGTAATGTATCCCAGGTTACCTAGAAGAAGGTCTCTAGTGGTGCCTCAAAATTATCATTCAATAATTTGTTCATCTGCTCATTAACTTAATAATTTATTCAGTGGTCTCTATTAACCTTGATATCCCCTGCATTAGCTACAGTAAGCCTCAAAAATCCACGGAGACCCTATGAAGTTTCGCTTATCAGAAAGGAAAGTGAGTCATGAAAAATTTGAGTATCTTCCTGAGGCTTGGAGAGGAAGTGCATTTGAGTTGTGACTAGAATCCAGGAACCTTATTTGCCTTCTGGACCGTGGCTCATATAAGTCCATGCTCAGACTAAAGCCAAACAGCTCAGAATCAAACTTTGCATGTCCCGTTTTGCTTCTTGCCGATTGCTGGAACTGCATTTCCCTCCCTCAACAGCTCTGCTCCGGACAGCTCTGTGCTATGCAGCTTTGTCCTAATGCTTTACCTTGGACAGCTCCACACAATGGCAAGCTCCACACTCTGGACAGCTCCATAATCTGGACAACTCCACACACAGCGCCACACCCTAGACAACTCTATACCCTGGACAGCTCCAAAATCTTGGCAGCTCCACACTCTGGACAGCTCTACCTAGAACTCCTTCGTGTTTCACAGTAGGAGCAATCTCCAGCTCAATAGATGCTCATTCTTTCACTCAGTACCATTGTTTCCATAAAACTAAAAGCCACACTGCTCCTCTCACACACTGCTCTTTCCCTTCTCATCCTCCTAGCCTGTCTCTTTAGACTTCCATTATTCTCCTTTTCTTCTTTCTGTCCAACCCCATGCTTAGACTCCTGGGAACACTTTGCTGCTTTGCTTTCACTTGGATCTCAATTGGCTTAGTCTTAAGCTCCACCTCCTCTAGCTAGTCTTCTTGTGCTCTTGTTTCTCATTCTTAGCTCAGTTTCTCCTGTAAGAGAGGAGTAGTTAAGCACCAGTGTCCTACAAAGGAGTCCATGGAGACAGCAAATGAGGAGCCTGGCCTCAAGGCCTAGCCTCAGCACCCAGTTCCCATTCAGCCTGGCCAGCTATGATGCTCATATCTCTAGCTCTCCCAAGTACAGTACTGCTGCCTCCGCCCAGGGCATCCTCTTATTCCCCTCCACCAACTGCCAACTGGGCTGACCCTTGAGGCATCATTTCACACTTGGCTTATTCTTCCAGCAAGCCTTTTCTGGTGACTCATTTGCATGGATAACTCATCTAGACTCTAAAACCACACCATATTGACAGTTATCTGAGTACTGATTAACCTTAGTGTCGTGGATGGCCACTCAGTGCAGTCTCCTGCTTTACCCCAAGATCAGGGTGGAGCCATGTCAGTTTCTCTATGTGTCTCTGGCATATGGTTTTTTGTCTGACACATATCAATTTAAATATGTGTTTGTGGATGAATGAAAATTAGAATGAATAAGTGAAGATGATAATCACATACCACCTGTCAGAGCTTGAAGATGTTTGTGCTATTACATTAAAAACCTAGTTTTCTTGATGATTGGAAATTAGATTTCATCTCCACTTTGAATGAACAAGAAGACAAGTAGATCATTAAAGCAATTATTAAAGAAACTCAATGTATAACATTTAGGGAACATTGTAAGGATACATACTATCTACTGTCTGTTGTAAGTGGAATTAATAATTGTGGAGGTCATCATATCATGAAATCCCCAGTGGGGATATCATTAAATCTCTTCTCTCTACATTGGGGAGTACTGAGATAAAGAGCAGAGCATGTTTGACCTAAAAAGTTCCATATAAATCTGTACCTGAAGACCATTTACTCAGCTCCCAACTATGACTGTATCTGTGCACTCTGGTTACATGCAGTTCCTACACAAGCACACTTAGATGTAAGGCCAATACTTCTGTCCAAGTTACTCTCCTGAAGAGCATCTTACCATTAACAAGGACACGTCTTCACCTGTGTCTGTGTTGGAAAGGGTTAACATGACCAATCTGGGCACTGAAACCCTGCAAACTCAGGGTCCTTAAGATTGGCCTTGGGAGTGATGCTACTGGATAAAAGCATCTTCCCATGTGACTTTGGGCCATGCCACAGTTATGCCAGTTACCCCAGGCCATGCTACAGTTACATCAGTGTCCATGGCTTGAACTGCCCAATATGACCTCTAGTGAGTGAGGGTGTGAGTAGCTGAGTTTGGACCTCAGCACTGCATGGTCCCAGAGCTGACTGCAATAAGAATTTAGACTCCAAAGATTAAATGGACTAGTCTGCTTAACGCAGTTTATTAATGCTATTACATGTCCCTGCTGCAGAACTAAGCACTCTTTTCATAATTCTGTAGGAGGGACAACCAAAGGATTCTACTATGTCTCTACTGGATTCCCTTTTATGCACCCTCTAATGGACAGGCTCTAATCCCAGATTTTTTCTTCAATAAACTAGAATCATAAATATAACAGATTTTCTGAGTTCCATGATAATAATAACTTATAATAACTCAGCATATGTGAGAATACTCTCAAAAATCTAAGAATCCCCCTATTCCATTTATTATCTGGCACACACCACTGTTGAGGGTGCTCTTGCAAGACAGTGCATGTTATAGAACAGACACACTGATCGTATCAGTCATATTTAACTGTATGGTGATACTAAACTTTGTAGCCTGAGACAAGTGTTCATGTAACTCACAATTGTGCACATATCAAATTGGGTTGGAATCAGCACGGCTAGTCTTGTGTACTCCCTGGGATTGCTCAGGAGTCAGCTGCCAACAAACTAGTAGCTCTGCACTGAGGATTACCTGGACACCAGAACAGGCAGTCATGGAGACTGAAGCAAGTGTCACCCTTAATCTAAAGGCCATCCTTGCATCCTTGCTGTTGTACAGCAGCAGACTTGCAAGAGCAGCAGGAGGGAAAGCCCTCATTGTAAGACAGTCCAAGCTTTTGCTGTATCATGTCTGCCAATATCTCAATGGTCAGAGAAATTCTCATAGCCCAACCAGGATCAATGGACACAGAAACTGACTCTGTGCTATGTATACGGGAAGGACCTGGAAGCACAAGAGAATTTGCAGCCATTCTTGAAAGCTACCAAACTGGGACACCAATAACACATGGAAGCCTGTCATCACACCGTGACCTGATAGACAGCAGGCACTGAGCAGGGATGTAAAATCAGCAGGTCTTGTCACACTCTTTGGGCTTTCCCTGCCAAGGGAAGATCACCAGCAGCTAAGTCAATAATAAGATAAAGTAAATATTCCACTTCTTACCAAAGATAAACACAACAGTTTCACTCTTTTGTCTAAAAAGTAAGTAGGGAGAATTATTCCAATGTTTTAAACCAAAACATAATTGTCTTACAATTTGCTTTGCAAAATTCCTTTCAGTTCAGCTATAATTTGTGTCCTCTGTATGATTTATAAAATAGGAGCTATTGTTCTCATTTTGCTAAAGAGTCAGCAGAAGCTAGGGGAGAAGGTATGGTAGGTTTCCCAACCAGCTCTATACACTCCATGTGATCCCACTCCGATGATCATGACGATGCTCTTCTAATCATCATTCCAGTTCCACTTTCAAACAGGTTCTTTTGCTTCTTTGTATAGATTCAGAGATGGACACTCACAGCAGTCTGTAAGTAGTAATCATGAAACCCTGAAAGTCACCTCTGCTATTGGAACACTAATCACTCAAGCATAACCTTGTTCTAGATGCCAATAATCAGAAATACATCAAGAACAATAGACAGAGCCACATTAAGCTCTTATTTCAAGATCAAATTATGCTCTTTTGGTTCACCTATGGTCTTCCTCTTTTCCTGAGTGCCTAATTGGGATAGACTGGCAGAGTAGTTGACATGAACCCTCACTTGGTTCTTGGTCTGTGGGAAAGAGAGCTATAAAACTAGAAAAGACCAAATAGAAATAAGGCATGGGAGAAATGACCTCATACCATGGGACAAAAGAGCAAGTGAAAACATTGTCACATCCCAGGGAAAGAGCAGAGATCCCACAAAGGACAGGCCACCAGCACTCATCATATCTCCACCTCATTCATAAGGCTAGCCTCTTCAAGGAGGTCAAGGATACTGGTAGTAGACCACTGATCACTGTGCTGTGCAGCTGGCATGACAGAACAGTCTCTAGCAGAATAGGTCTCCACAAGCAGGACATGATCAGGGCTCAGGTAAAAGTTCCTGTTTCATTCTGATGAGCAGGGAGGGTCAGAAACAGCTACACTAACCAGGACATAAGAATGTATATCATATTTCTAACCCACAATACAGCATCCAAATACAGTGTAAGGGTCCGGACTCCCAAATATCCTCAGAACATCCAAGGAAATCACAATACTTATTTCTGGCTCAGCTTTTTATTACTTCAGCAGCTGAGCAATGGTGTCACTTCCATCAAAGGCACTCGTGATCCAGAAAAAGACCATGAACCTCAGGAAGATTTAGGGTGCTCCTCACCAGCTTTGTGGTCTTTGAAATGCCAGATTTCCTCTCTGAAGCAAAATTGCTTCTCATTTTATATCATACTACTAGGAAGGAAGGACAATATCATGGATGGCAAGTTGTACACCTGTATAACCCACATAATGAGTGTCTCAGAGGACGGCCAACTTGAAGTGAGTCAGATCTCCACTCACTAATGAAGTGGAGATATGATGAGCATGAGGGTGTTAGCAGCAAGCTAAAGCTTCAGGGAAGGTTCCCTGGATCATCTGAAACAGCAAATACTACTGAGAACCACAGAGGGGAACTGTGCTATGTAAAGTGAGCATGAAGTACCTTGAGGAAATTGTAGTACAGATCTCCAGGTCTTTAATGGAAGGCCTTGACATCTCTTAAAATCATACACCTTCTAAAGACAGTCACTGGTGTGTGAGAAAGTCCTAATAGAGAGTGACACCCTATGGAACCTTGAGCAGAGACCATGAGATCCTGAGACCACAAGGCCCAGTGACAACTATTACTTCTGCAGGTGGACATGAAGAGAACCTGGGATATCTACCAGCAACTGGAGCAGATGGCCACACATGTGCTTCTCATCAGCTCCTTGTACAGCAGCATCCCAGTCCCTTCTGACCAGCCAAGAGGAAATGGCCAACCTGGGTATACAGTGGTGTAGCTCAATATGTGAGTACATATGTTCAATAATGAACTGATGTGCACATTGGAAATGGTAATGTTTAGTTCTTGGAGTGGTTGTGTGAAATATGTACACATTCAGGAAATATAATGCAGAAGACACTTTTGCTACTTAATGCTGTAGATGTTACTGCCATGACCCTGAAAATAAGGAAAGTCAACTGGTTAATCTCAAGATTAACAGACCAATTGACCCACTTTTCTTCTCCTCCCTCATATCTCAGCTCTGATTTCTGTTCCATAACCCACTTCCTCCCAGATGACAAGCTTGTATCCCACTGAACTTGGTTGATGTATTGAACTCCTGTTGCACAATTAGGCTTTATCAAGTCTCAGGAGAATTTACCCTCTTGCCTTAACATCTCCTGCAAATGCTTCCTGGAGCCAACTGAAAGAATAAAAAAGCAGAATATTAATTGCTTTAGTAAGGTTAGGACAAGTCAAAATTTCATCTTCATCCGTACATCTGCTTTTCAGACAGGATAATGCATAAACACATATGTGCATGCTTCCTCACAATAGGTATGCACAGATCTGCTCAGAACACCCTAGACAGGAAAGAAAAAAGACAGGTTCCCCCCAATGCACAGAGGGGATGAATTAAGCCATTGAAAAACACATCATCCCAAAACTTGAGTCGTCTTAGCAGAAGCTCACACCCTTATCCTTTAGGAAAGAAGTTGAAAAATGGCAACTTCAAGGCCAAGCTTCGTCATAGATTGGGCTTCATTTTGTCCTTAGCGTTTAAAATTATATTCAATCTCTAATATTCAATGATGAAGAGATGTTTCATAATAATCTGGATATCAAGCTTCTCTTTAGAAGCAAGATACTCTGACAGCACTCTTTGCACCTTCCCTTCCCTCTTGGTCACCATGGACAGGACCCACTGCTCTCAGTAAGTAGGCACACCTAGTCCCCCTCTGAGCATAGCTTGATATTTAAGGCCTAAATAGGGCTGCTTGTCTCATTTCTCTGACTCGACTAACCCCACTGTGTATTTAAACTTCTAATATTCATCAGAACACAGTACCCTCTATTAAAATAAGAAAACAAGACTAGGAAATCAGAGATCTGTGAAGGGAAATAGCCCAACACAAGTATGTGAAGAAAACAACCCTTTTACAACACCTTCTTTCAAGGCCCACCTCCATGTCCTCACAATGTCTACAGTATTTCAGCCTGTATGATTCTCTTCCACTTGAATTACAAAATACTGGGATCTATTAGCATTTTGTAATGACTCAGGTAATGACTTGGCATTTCTGTGTGTATTCACTCATACCTGTCACTTATGTGACACTGAGATGCCTCAGCAAGAGAGAAAACTATGCAACAAATTTGATCCAGCTTCCAAGCAGGTGATGTGCAATGGTAAGATGAGCTCAGGTTTAGAGGTCAGATGGAACTGGTTTCAAATCCTGCCTCTAATGCTGACTTAGGGGCCTGTGGAAAGTTCCTTGATATTTTTTTAGATTCTTTCACTTCCCATTTTCAACAGGCCTACAGTTTCTATTTAGGATGGCTTTTGCCAAGATAAGTGAAAGAAAATATGGGAAAGTGGTCTATGCAGTCTCTGCTACATGAATATCAAAAGTGAGATCCCTTGCTTATGAATGACACTTGCTGTGGAGACATAGAATAGCCAATGAACAAATAAAACCATGAAAGATATCTCATGGCTTTCATCTACACAGAAAAGAGCACTGGATATTGACTCTTGCCCACTTGTCTCCTTCGGCATCCCTGGGTGCTCCCAGGCCAAGGGTCCAATATCAACAGAAAAGCTGGGTCAGGACTCTGGACATAGCATGATTGACCCATAAGGGTAGGTCAAGGCTCTTGGTCTCCAAGGGAACCTTAGCCAAGGCTCCTTTCTCTTCCCAGTGGAAGACATTTCAGGATGAGGGAATCTCCAAGACTGCTTTTGGAATCTATGAATGCAAAATCTCATTTCCAACCAAGGGTCAAACCCAGAAGGCTGCTAATCAGAAGGCAAGATTGGGAGCAAGATTCTGAGGCCAGAGGCAAGTAAGTAGTTTTCTACAAGGAAGACAAAGAGGTTTCTTGGAAATTGTTTCTATCCTTTATAACTTGCTCAAATATATCTCCTTCTCTCTTCATCTCCTCATCAGTAATTGACCACTAGACAAGCTAGGAGTCCAAAGCACTTTCCCCTTCTGTACCTGATGCTGCAATGGGCAATGAGGAAATGGGCAGAACATGCCACATTCACCTCATCCATATCCTAGTCCAGAGAAGGAGGCAGACAGGTCACCAAGTGGGCTATGATGGTAACAGATCACTGCAGCATGTGGTCTCATAAGAACACAAGGTGAAGAGACCAAGATGGCCTGGTAAGGAGGAATAGAGCTCTGACATCTCATAGAACTATTATGGAGGCAAAAATATCTCCAAATAGGAGCTCAACATCAGGCACAGAAGTTTTCCAGAAGGCTAGACAAAGATCATAGTAACACTAATGATGACAGGCCTAAGGTACCACATAAGTAGGAAAAATGAGGTTTGAGAAAGTGACAGGAGAAAAACCACTGTTATGATGCAGCCACCATGTCTGTAACTACTGTGTGGTTCTCACTTTGCTGTTTCAACAATGAAATCCACAGAATTCTGGGCCCTAGCTCTTATTTAGGTACCAAGCCTGTGATGGGAATATTGACTTTACTGAAACTCCCTGGGCCCCACCTACAACTGTGCATTGGTCAGTAGCTGATATTCACAGAAGACTCCCTATATGTCTGTCTTCCAAGGTTAGACTACCTGGATTTTAACACATTTTGGTCCTTTGCTTATAAAACAGTGCTCACTTTAATTCTTCTAGAAGGCAGACCATTGAGAGCAGGCCCGCCTACGGATGCACCATCCCTGATACAGATGTACACAGTGCCCACCAGGTATTGATAGGGGGCCAGTGAATCCCTGTCTTCTCTTTAACTACTCTTATTGTGGGTTTCTCCATTTCCCCAGCTAGCCTTGTGATGGTAGAGCCCTGCTACATGTATTGTGGTAACCCCAAAGGCAAGCAAAATAACATGATAGTTGTCTTCTTATCTGTGTACTTTGTTCCAGGTGAATTTCAGAACAATTCACTCACTCATTCAACAACTCAAATCAACATCACTATTCAGAGAGGTAGCTTCTGTAATAACTCCTCCACCATGAAAGAAGAAACCAACACACAGGCATCATGTGTAGGATCACATGGTGAATCAAGGGTGCAGTACATAAGGCAGAAGAGATTGTTGCCCTTGGGCTCTTAGAATCTCCTGGAGGTGACAGGCATCAAGCTAACACAACTCATAATATCACCAGAAAGTATCCTTTGTAAAGGAGAATCAGATGAAATAAGAGAGAAAAACAAGGCAGGTATTTTAGGATTAGATAAAGAAGAGATCCCCAAGATAGTGTTTTTGAGTCCAGGCCCATCCTGCCCAGGCAGAAGACAAGGGTGCACAATGTCCAGGGTCGGGTGGTGCACAGGAGGGAGCCCAGCAAAGGACAAAGATAGGGAAGAAGGAGGAGCAGGGGTAAGGACAGATAAATCCAAGATCCTGCAGGGCTTCAGGGATAGAAAACAGGTGGAAATGAGTTTGGAGAAGCTCAACTGCCAGCAAAGGTCCAAGGTTGCCAAGTACAAAGGACCAGTGTTTGAAAGAGCAGGCTCCACCAGTAAGGGCCTATCTGAGGGGGCTGTCAGCAGCAAGAACAGGAGTGCTACCTCTGCTCAAACACAAGGCCCATCTGTGGGCCTTGGGGCTTTGCTCTGCCTGTCCCAGTTGTGTGGAATGATGGGCCATGAAACAGCAGGCATGGGCTGATGTGTGGTACCTCTACATACTTATTGTTCTCCTTCTTTTCTCCCCAAGACATCAGTGGGGTTTGAAATGCTCTCCTGGTGCACGAGACAGAACTCTGATGCTGCTAGTCTGACCATGGCATAATTGATTTGACAGAAGTTTCCCAATGAAACTAATTTCCCTGTTCCTCTTTTTCAAGACAATGAGTTCCTCCTAGTTAAACCTGAGGAGAGCCTGGTGGGGGTAGGGACGTGTTAGCAGACAGGAATCTGCTAAGCCAAAATTCAGAGGTAGATTGGGACTCCTTTTCACTTCAGAAGGTTGAAAGAAATGGATCCTATTTATTCTTCTGCCAGGCCACTGGGGGAGAGTTTGAAAAATTTATACATGCAGACAATAGTGTTGGTATCAAGAAGGGAACAATGCTCCAAGCTGCAAGGAACAATTATTAAATTCTCTATTTTTGGCTGTTTATCCTTTCATTATGATGCATAATCACTGTTTCCTTAAGAAAGATTGTGTGTCTTAATCAGATTTGACTTTGTAAATCCTGCCTTTTCCCAGTGAGAACATGAAAATGGTTACCTTTACCTGACAGTAGATTAACACTAATCTTGCTTCTTACAAAAAATAAAATCAGGAAATTCAACTGAAGACAGTAATATCTTATCACAGAACTTAAAATAGCAAGAAGCATACAGAAACACATTGACACCCAATGTGGCCTTAACCTATGGGCCATCCACTTGCTCTTTGTCTTCTAATATTCCTGTCTATCAGGCTGGGGCCACAGTGACTCTCCCTGGAAGGCCTCCAATTAAGAGAGGGCTCTTTTGTCAAAGAGTAGCTGCTTCTGCCATGCCAACCTCTGGCATGCTCCTCCTCTCTTACTGTTCCTTGTTCCCACCTTCCTTCTCTCCTGGAGAAATAACATAGATCATGACCACCTTGAGCAAATCATTTAGCCTCTCTGAGCTTTAGTTTTCCAACCAAGAAAATTGGCATAATAGTAACATTAGTGACTTCATGGTGGTGCACTAACTCCATTACATAAGTCTCTCTGAACATATAATTGCTAACAGGTCCTGGAGTTCCCAGTGCTCCCTTTCAGGCTCTTGCTTTCCTATTCAAAGAATCAGAAAAGACAAGGGGAAAAGACAGAGGCTTTGCATTTATTAAAGAAAAGAGGGGGAAAGAAGTGCTCTCAAAACAAGTGCTCTGCAGAGAGAGTGTGGGCCAGTTAAAATGGAAAAGAGAACAATATACAGAGTACATGGTGAGCTGGTGAAAAGGCTCATAGCAACCATGTGCTTAACAGCTACCACCTTTCATATCACCATCCTGACATCAGATCTAGTCATCCCCTGAGGAACCTGCTTGATTTTGTACCAGTGGAATTGAAGATAACATTGTCTGCTTGGTGTGAAGCGCACCTGGTCATGATTTACAGGCCATGCCCACTTGCACAGCGGATTTGCCTTGCCCTGATTTCCTGCTTCATAAAGACTTCCCTGTGTTAAGGAATGATGTCATTATCATGGACCTCTTCTTTCTCATCACCATCAGCACCATAAGAGACTTTACCTTACTCAGGCTCATTATCATTCACTGTCACTTTATGAACAATACTAGACCACTCTGAATCCCTACATGTTTTCGTATGCTTAAGCATACAGTGCCTTCATGGCCCTGGTTGTCTTTCAGTGAAAATTCTCCTTAGGCCAGTGATTCAACTCTTGTTCTTGGTGTGGAAAATATCATCTTTCCACCACTTATGGTTTGTGTCTAGCGCTCCCTGCAAAGTCTCTTGCAGTCATGGGGTGGGGTCTACAGGTTGTGATTGATCTGTGGTCCAATGCTGGGATTATGGGTGTGAGTGCTACACACACCCTAGAGTGGGTAGCCTGTATACAATATAAAGGAGGGAAAGAGGTTTGTTCCTTGCTGCTCCTCTATTTTTTGCTGTAGTTGATTTTGCTGTTTTGTCTTGTTTACTGCCATGAACTATTACCCTCTGCCATGTACCACTATTCCTTGTAGTCAGCTGGTTATGCACTGAAACTTCCAAAAACTGAGCTAAATAAACCTGCTTTTCCTTCTTTAACTTCTGGTGTTGGTGTTTTGTCTCAGCAGCAAGAAACAGTAACTAAGACACCTCCCTTTCTCAGAGCAAGAGCTGTTTGATACTGTCAGAGTAGAAAACATTGTACCAATGAAAGATGGATAGAAATGGAAAGACAAAAGTGTGAACTACTGAACTCAAGGCCTCTCTAAGGCAAAATATCCATTTGTCATGGTCAGCCATGGGACAGTAGGCTTTAGAGTGACACCATTTTGCCACCCACTATTTTTACCAGTTACTTAAATTCTGCAAGAATTGTTTTTAGAATTGACTTAAATACACACACACACACACACACACATATATGTATATATATATTTTTTTTTCTTTAAGACAGTATCCTCATTGTTTTCAATGGGATCATAATGGCACTCACATAATTAAGCTATAAGTATTGAATGATATAATTAATCTCAAAGGTTAGTAATAGTAAACTTTCATTGAAATGGTTAACTGTCATTTTAGCCTTAGAATGGGCCTAACAGGACTCCAATCACAGTACCTGTAAAAAGAGTTTTGCAAGATGAGTTCAGAGCCTGGCATACCTAGTACCTACCATGGAATTGTTATAATTTTTACTTATTTTGCTCAAAGTTGCGGCTCTGACCTACACTGCATCTGAGCCACCCAAGATCATCGCAAAAGTCCAGTCTGACGGCAGGGCTGGCAGCCATTCTGGTCATTCCTGACTCTTCCAAGGAAGTTTTCATGTTAAATTCCAGACAGCAACTCTACTCTGGCCACAGGAGACCCAGTGCTGCATGCAGCCTGCTCATTCCCAAAGCTTTCTTGGCTTCTAGGCCTCTGTGTACTGTAATCCAAGCCTAAAGAGCACTCTGGTGGTGGATAATTATCCTACATACTGCAAGGACCTGAATTCAGAAGGCATTATTCAGATCCACCTAGCCTCCAATGGGCTTGGTCATTTTCCTGGGCCCCAGGAAATGCAGCCAACCACAGAGCCACCACCCTGGGCCTGCAAGCAGATATTTGGAATACAGTACAGAGTGAAAAATTTCTTTTTTCCCTGACTTTTCAATGGTGGGTGTTCTCATTCCCAATTGTCTTCCTTTGCTGCTCTCTAATCTCCTTATTGCTTTCTTTCAAAGAGGAACATGGAAAGGAGAGTGAGGAGAAAGAATCAAGACAGGGGAAAAAATGGGAAGATGAAAGGAAAAATGTGAGAGTGGAAGAAAGGAAGGAAAACACAAAGCACTTTTTTGTGTACCCACAGCTTTTGCCTGTGCCTCTGGGTGGCTCCAGAGCTTCCAGCCTGCCAGTCAGTTGCATCCTTAGTATGCAGAACTTGCAGAGCTCAGAACAAGTCTCCTCAGTACACTTTCCACCAGCACTCAATATCCTCAGCAGTCTTCCCTGGGAACCTCAATAAAACACGAGCCTAGGCATGCCCAGATTCACAGTCTGCATGCCTTGAGTCTTGGACCCTGCACAGTCAGCATCGCTACAGTGCAGAAGGGTACCCATGTGGAGCGACTTCCTGCCCAGCATCAGCAGTGATCAGAGTTGCTCTGCTTATCTCTGCAAAACCAATCAAGGGCCAAGCTACTTCAGCATCCACTCAGCTGCAGAGAACAACTGTAGTCTTCAGGGGACAGTCCATATCAGGTAAATGAGTAAGGCCAAAGCACTAAGGCCTGTTATGATCTGTGTCTCGTTGTCACCCCAAAGCCTCATGTAGCATATGGTGGGGACTTCTAGAGTCTGAGATTAACTCAGAATCATGATCCACTGGGATTATGGATCTTAGTACTGCTGGAATTGTGGGTGTGAGTACTTCTCCCAGCCTTGGGTGGTTAGCCTGAATGTAACAGAAGAGAGACAGGTAGACTCTCTCTGTTTCCATTGTTGTTCCTATTCCTCCATTTTGTCCTCTGCTCTTTCCTGCCACCAGAACTGTTGCCCTGCCCTGTGCTGCTCTGCCTTGGAGCCAGCCAAGTATAGACTGAAACCACCAGTAACTGTGAGCTAAATAAAACTTTCCTTCCTTCATTCTGAGTATTGGGTATTTGTCCCAGGATTGAGACAAGGCCCTAAAATTCCAGCCCACCAAGGGACAATGCAGTGGGCAAGGCTCACTCCAGAGCTCCCTGTCAGGCCACCTGAGGCTTTGTGGGTCTTTATTTCAGCTGTACTTTCCCATTTTGCAATATATTCCCTCAGCTTCCTTTCATGCACAGTGATTCCTAGTAATCTTCTTGACCCTCAAACTCTGTTTTGGCATTGCATTTATAAAAATAGCTTGTACCAGGTTTTCCTACAAATGGTTTGCACAAACCATGAAAATGTTAAGATGAAAGGGAATGTGATATCCCATCTGCCATTTGAGACTCTGGAGAGACTACAAGAATAACAATTTAGGGTAGATTATTGGGGGGCTATGGTATTCTGCACAAAGATAGCACATAGCTGGGAGCAGAAGTTGACAACTAAGAGCCAGGTGGATGCCAGAACACTAGACAGACTGTTCTGCAAACAAGGATACTCATCTAAAACTGGGGAGTAGAAAAAAGATGAGGATGAAGTCTTCAAAGAGTGACTGACCTTGAAAGATGGCACAAGGCCCAAGCCAGCCAGGTCTGTTATGCCCACTGAGAAAACCTGGGCCCTGACCTGCTACTCTGAACAATCTTAGGCTGCAGCCTTTTCCACCTCCCCATTAAGATGGCACTTTTCCATGAAGGCAAGTCAGAGACCCCTGCTCTTCAAAGAACACACTTCCTGGAAGGACACTTATTTTATCCTGGTCTCTAGCCTGTGAGTGGGGTTAGTTTACAGCATAACCCACAGAATGGCTCCTAGAATCTCAGATAACATGATAATTCACAGTAAGCTCAGCAGTGGTGTCTGATAGTCAAGGCTTATAGTGGAGAGAGATGTTAGAGATGTTTCCAGGCTGTACCTAGGACATGGGTATGTGTGGGAATGGATGCTTAAGTATGGACAGAATATTTAGCAGATGACAGTCTCTCAAGAACAGACCCAGAGTCCAAGCACTCACTAAGGCCATAAGACTGTGCTAGCAGGAGAGCCATTGGCATTCCACAGTGGCTCTCCTCTGTGGACGTGGCTCATGGAAGAAGTCATTATAGAACTTGGCTCACTAGATATAGTGGCAATGATAGGCCTCCTGAAATAGCTGGGGCCCAGTGCGGCACTTGACCCCCATAAATGAGGGCCTTGTGCTGGTCACCATTATGGGCAAAGCCAGGTGGCTTGTAAGGAAACCTGACCCTCAGAGAATTACGGAGGGGATTAAAACAACACAATATCGCTAAGGCTACATAGATGGTCAGTCCATTACAGCGCTAGCCAGCGTACCCCTGCAGAAGAAATCAAGGATCAGGAAGCTGAATCATCATCATAATACCTTGCTCCATTTCTAGATAGTATTTCCATTTTCCTCAGGGTGGGTCATTGAAGAGGCAGGTGAATGAAACAGAGAATGAAATCTGGGAGGGGCATGGGAAGATAGTAGAATAAGCGCTCGCCTGACAAACGCAAGGGTGTGAGTTCAATCTTCAGTTCTGCCAAAAAGAAAAAAGAAAGAGAGAATGGAATTTCCTATGGGGTATGACTGAAAATCATATATATATATATATATATATATATATATATATATATATATATATATATATATATATATGACATCAATCTGGGAACATATAAAAATGGTTATATATTTATACTATAGATATATAGTTTTCTTTCTGGATAATACTGTCTTGCATTCTCTTAGCTCTGTATTATATCAAAAGATCCCAAGGTTGAGAAGATTCATCTCTGTGTTCTAAAAGCTTTAATATTTTGCATCTTATATGTAGGATTTTTAAGTATTTCAAGTTATCTTCATATATGCAGGTATGTTTAAACTGTGGCCTATATTACAATAAATGTATTTTAAAACCAGATGTTGTAGCACAGGTCTACTATCCTAGTACTCTGGAAGGCTGGGCAGAAGGATCACAAGTTAGAGCCCAGCCTGGGACATTTAGCAACTTCAAGACAGTTGTCTTAAAATTTAAAAGATAAATAAGTTTGGATAATATAGCTCAGTGTGAAATCCCTGGGTTTAACCCCTAGTACCACAAAAACAAAAATAAAAAGGAAACATTATTTACATGTATTGTCTATATCATATGTTGTGCAGATGGTCCAAGACAATTCCTCTTCACTCAGTGCAGTTCAGTTAACCTAAGGAAGTTACAGGTAGGAAACACCTGAATGGTGCAAGAATCAAAGTATTGCTTTCCATGTCCATATCCTGTTGTCCTGACACTGTTTATTGGCAACAAGTACTTTGCTCAGTGAAATGCTTAAATACCTTTTCAGAAAGTCAAGGTGACAATCTATTTGTCAGTCTATTTCTGGACATTGTTCTTTCCATTGATATATTTGATTATTCTTATGCTAACATCACACTATTGACCATTATTTAAAATAAGTTTTATAATAATCTGTAATTCATTCTTTTCATTGTCCTTCACGTTTACTTTGCCTGACTCTAGGTTTTTTATACTTCTAAATTATTATTTTGTTTGGGTTTGCATTGATTCTCTAAATCAATCTGGAGATAGATTATCTGAGTTTCACAACACAAATTTGGAAAGCTCACATAGCTAGACCTTCTTTAATTCCTTTGCTTAGATTTGTTGCTAAAAGCAAATGGGTCATATGTTCATCCCTACAGCTGAGGGGATTGGAGAGAACCCCAGACTGCAGCACAGTTAGAGGAAACAGAGTCAGACCAGACACCAGAGAGCTCTGCAGCTGGCATCACCCATCAGAGGAGCAGCGTCTTTTGCCAGAAGGCACCTGCAGTAGGATCCCTCCTCACTGAAAGGCAGGGAAAGGCTCATGGGAATTATGCTTTTAACAAAAAATCAGTGTTTGAATTTAGGAGGCAGCAGCTGGGGATGATTGTAAGTGGTAGATACAAGATTTAAAACAAAAAATAAGGCCCCAGAGCCAATGAACTTTATTACTACTCTTTGTAGCCTTTAAGACTGGAACACAGGTTACAAATATAGAATATGATGCACTGAGTAACTGGTGGGTAATACACCCTCCACAGATGCTAGCTATTTCCACCTTACCTGTGTCTTTACACTTTCCTGTGTCTGGCATAGTTGTGATGTCAAGCAGAAGCAACTGTAGCCTTATTGACAGCTGCTCTACTGGAATCAAGATCAATCTTTATAATCTGTCTCATTTTCAGTTTTAGTTAAGGAAAACAAAAGAATCATGAAACATTTGTCCTTCTGAAATTGTTGCCTTGCACTCAGCATAATGTCCTCCATGTTAATCTGTGCCACTGCAAATGACTGGGTTCTTTTCTTTCTCCTTACAACTAAATAATATTCCATAATGACTATGTACTAGGTATGATAAAAATATGGTGAATTATTAATTTTTAAAATATCATTACAGTAGAAGACATATTGCTGTTAATGACCTGATCTTCACAATATCCACACCCTAGCATAGAACACTCTTAAGTCATCTTGTCATCGTTTCCTGAACTAGTTCGTGAAATTCTCTATCATAAGTGTCTTTAGCTGTGCTGTCAAAGCCACCTCAGTATCCCAAACCAATTGAAAAGGTTTCTCTTTCATGGCCTTTTTAATTTGGGGGAAGAGCCAGAAGTTACACAGCACCAGACTTCAGTGGAAAGGCTGGCTGAGGACACACCCTGATATTTTTATTTGACAGAAGTTGCCCTACCAGAAGCTCTGTGTGACACAGTGTTATTATAATGGAGGATGAAACCATTTGCCATTTCTCAATGTCTAATCACACCATTTCTTTTTTTTTTAAATTTTGTTGAGAAACAAATAGCAATGAGAAAGTTTCAAAACCAATTAGTGGGACAGTTTCAATAATTAATACATTGCATATTATTGTCTTCATAGTGATTATTCATAGTACAAGATGCAGACATGATATCTTGTCCACAAACACTATTAGTACAAATCTTTCTATTCACTGAATTAAGAGAAAGTAGCTATATATCTATCCTAAGTATTTTGTTATGTACAGATTGTAGAATGGTCCTTCATTTGTATTGCCTTTCATTGTTTAGTTTTGTCAGAGATGAGTATTCCATTGCCATTGAAATATTGTAAGTCATGTCATTTCTTAAGTGCTCTAATAAGCTTTAAAAACCTTAAAAGTTCACCATAGGGGTGGGAGGGGATATAGCTCAGTGTCTGAAGCATCTGCTTGGCAAACACAAGGTTCCCAGCACAAAAAAAAGTTAACCACGGTCCATGGTGTTCCTGAGCATAAAATCAACTTCTGTCAAGATAAAAAAAAAAGTATTCAACATTGTCTTGATTGATGTGAAATGAGGTGAAATGAGTGATTTCCTTTTAAGAATACTGAATCTTTGTCACAGGATTATAAAGAATGGACCCAAATTTCATCTCCCAGGATGACATTTCTTAAAACACTGGAAATTGAATGAGCACAGATCAAATGACTGCAATGAGATTGACAAAATTTAGTGTTAAAATGATGTTTGTGGCCTATGATTTATGGTACTCTTCAAACTTTCTCTCAACCAACTGACTAAACCAAATTAGTTTTACCAGTGTGTGAAACTTTTCATATATACTGTTACTAAGGTTCCACACACAGCTTCTCAAATTGCAGATACTTGCCTTTCCCCTGACCAGCAGTGTGTGGCATCATTCACCATACAGTTCAATCACCCCTTCTATATTAAATTATCACAGTCTGTGCATCTGTCAACAGACATTCGCATCCTTTCTGTATCTTTGCTATTGTGAATAATTCTGCACTCCCATAATTCTTCACAGGAATGTAGATAGTTCTTTGAGATTTTGATTCAAATCTTTGGAATGTATGCAAAATATAACATTCTGGGTTTTATGTTAAGATATTGAAAATTTTTTGAGGAAACTATACCGATTTGCACAATAGTTACACCATTTCATATTCTGCTGAGAGTCCACAATTGTTCATTGTTCTTGACACCGGGACCACTTTTTGTAGTAATTGCCAAATAGGTATGAATGGAGGTCTCATTGTGGTTCTGATTTTGAGTTCCTGATAGCTAGAATTGAATATTCTAGTTATCAGGAACTCAAAATCAGAACCACAATGAGATTTAGGGCATCTTTTCACACATGTGGCCCCTGTTGCTTGTCTTCTCCAAAGAGAAGTCTGTTCAAGTTTTTGGTCTTCTTTTAATCTCATTTTTTGTTTTCTGGGGTTCTTTTTTTACTTTATTATGATTTTTCCTATTGAGATACAGAACTTTTTATAGATATTGGCTTTTAACCTTTTGTCAGATAAATTCTTTATAAATATTTCATACTTTCTGTACACTACCATTGTACTCTGAAGATTGTTGCCTTTGCTGTGGTGAATATTTGTGGTTTGGTGTGATCTCAGTGGTTTATTTTAGGTTTTAGTGTCTACTGCTGCCTTGATACTATCACCAAGAAGTTATTGCTAAGGCCAATGTGAAGAAGGTGTTCCACATGTATTCAGAGGTACTTCAGTTCACAAACTTACTTTGTTCTATGATTCTGGAAAATATGGGAACATTCATATTTGTTCACCACAGATACCCATGGCTTTGTCTGTACCAATTGCAAAAAAAAAAAAAATTTGTGAGATGGTTCCTTTTTTAAATTTTATTGAGAAAAGATAGCAATGAGACAGTTTCAAAACCAATTAGTAGGACAGTTTCAATCATTAATACATTGCAGATTGTTGTCTTCATAGTGGTTATTCACAGTGCAAGAGGCAGACATGATATCCTGTTCACAAGCACTTTTAGAACAAATCTCTCTGTTCACTGAATTAAGAGAAAGTAGCTATATATATCCTAACAATTTTGTATATACAGATACAAAATGGTCCTTCATTTATATTCCTGTTTCAGTTTAGTTTTGTCAGAGAAGGTTATTCCATTGCCATTTAAATATTGTAGGTGCATGAATTCAGCAAAATATTCCAATATAGTCCAGTAGTCCATAATAGTAGTGGGTTATCCATAGGTTTGGAAATGTCAGAAGTTGTTGACTTGAGTTTTTTACAGCTCAGCGTATTAATATGGTTTAACTTTTTATACCTCATTTTTATACTTTTCTACTGGATGGTTAAGACCAAGGTAAAGCAGGACCTATCTAACAAGAAATGTAACTTTTGTATCTGATAAGGTCAGTCAGATACCCTAAGGATTTATCCTTAGACCCTGTACCACACTTTGTAGATCCTTTGTCAGTGTCACCCATGTGGATGAGTCATGGCCATTGTTTGACCAATTCATTCTCTGTGAAAGCCTGAGAGAATGTTTTCTCTCCATATGACTCTCCTTAGACATACTATAGATCATCAGTTGTATTCCTCTGTGGCCCCATAATCTCCTTGAACAGAAAGTTTGGGACACAATTGAGTTACATGATTTTACAGCATAGGTGCACCTATGTCCTGAGTCCTCACTGACTTTGAAAGGTTAGGGCCAACATGTTGGCTGTCCTTGAAGCCCTTCTTTTTCTCTAATTTTTGGTCACAAACTAAAGGTGTTAGCCCTCCAGAAAGAAGCTTATGGTTATTACCCTACAACATATACAATTGAGCTTAATCTCACTATCTGTCTGAATATCCAACATCTTAGACATAACATGGAACAGTTATTTTTTATCAAGTATTGATATGTTAAACTTTAAGTTCCTACAAAATATGAAGAAAAAATTTTTTTAAATATTTTTAAAATGGTAATAAAAATTACATATTTTTACACGGAAATTTAAAAATTTAACCATTTACAGCATTGTAGGAGGACTGTCCTATGACTTTTTTTAGTCTTTTGTTTTCATTTATTACCCTTTTTTTGGTGTAACTGGAGATTGAACTCATGCCCTTTTGCTTGCCAGGGAAGTGCTTATTCCACTGAACCATCTCCCTGGCCTCATTATCCTTTTAAAAATTATTTATTTGAGAGACAGTATGGCAGTAATTGTTATGACATGACAAGCAGTACATATTTAGAAGACCAGAATGACAGGCATTCCAAGCATGATCCTACTATTACACATTGCTATCTTCAGTGTAGTTGCTTAGTTTACAGATATCAGCATATATAGTTAGTGACGGTGACAATCCTACCAATTAATTGATAGTTTCAAAAACCTGCTGAAAATTCTCAGGATCATTGGCTTACCCATCTTGTACATATAAATTGTGGATTTACGTTGTTATGTCTCCTAGCTTTTTTTCCTTGCTCTCTGTTCATTGTTTAATCCTCAAGTTTTCACTTTCTTTTTAATTGTGTTATACATTTCTATTTTTATTTCTTCTTTTAGTTTATATTAGGGAGACTATATGATATTTACACATGTGAGTCTGGTTAATTTCACTTATGAGTATATCTTCAGGTAGCATCCACTTAAACATGAAGGCTTCGAGTTTATCATTCTTTATAGCTGAGTAATACTCCATTGTATAAAAATACCATATCTTTTTTATCCATTCCTCACCTGACAGGCATCTTGGTTGTTTCCAGGATTTGCCAAATGGTTCTCTTTGTGAACCGAATTGTTCACAAGCAAAAGTGTTCTTGAACCAAGGCACTATTGCATAAGTTACCTCAAATATTAAAATTTTGGAATCAGGGTGTAGGATGGTATTTGCTGGTACCTAAGGAAAAAATAAATGAAAAGTTGTTCAATGAGTATAAGGTTTCAAAATAAACAATTCTTGGAGACCTGATGTTACAGCTGAGTGATCCAATAGTAGTCCACGGTTTGATGAGGAAGGAATTATCAAGTATGCATCCAATAGTAAATAGCAAATAGCTACACTCATTGAAAAACACAGGAAATGTAACAACAGGAACATGAAAGTGGTGAGGTAAGAAAAAGTGATAAATACATCAGACTTTTAGAATTTAAAGGACAGCTATGTCTGGCTTTAGGGTTCTTCCACTGGATCTCCCTTGTACCACTGCTCGGAAGCTCAAGACAAAACAATCTTCTAGGTTTTGTTATTTTATTTTGTACCTCTCTTAGGATAATGAAAGCAGCAATAACTGCTGGGTGTTGTTTATAGTTAAATGTCCAGAGGGTAGTGACCCACTCAACTCCTTTGTTTCTAATTGTACTACTAGCAAAGAACAGAGTCCCTATGTTAGCAGTATCACATTACTACAAATTTTCAGAAGGGTGGAATTCTAAGCTTAAAGCTCTAACTATTATTGATAAGAATACTTAGCACTCACCACACACACACACACACACACACACACACCACGACTACCACCACCACCACCAGGACCACCACCAATAGCAATGAAAATGGTGATACATGGAAACTTCTGGAGGTCATGGATCCATTTAGCACATTGATTGTGCTCATAGTATTATGCAAATGAATGTAAATCCAAACTCATCAAGCTATATACATTAAACATAGGTATGTTTTTGTATTTCAATTACATGTCAACAGGGCTATCTACAAATGAAAATGAAACAAAACCAATGATAAGCCAATAATAAAGTGAAAATTCTACCACCTATCATTTCTTCAAGAACTAAGCTTTCATTAGTTCCCAACTAAATCTCCAGGTTACTCGCCTCAGAAAATATTTTGCTCCAACCAAACTGTTTCCTGCATTGTTTCAACAACATCCCTAGGCATATTATTATGATTATGATTATTCCTGTTTCTTAGCTCCTAGAAACAGTTGCTCCCACCTAGATATCTCCTCTGCAACCTGCAGAAAATCTTTGCTGAGCAACAAACTGACCAGATATTTCATTTCTCTGAACTTGAACGTTGCCTGTGTTGATCACTTGGCAATTAATTATGCCATGTAAAAGCTCATTGACTATGGCATGGACACATACATGTGTTATTTTTCTTTGAGTTTTTAAAAATTGTGTCCTAAACCAAACTGAAAGCTCATTCAGGAGCTGGGTTAGTTCAAGAAAATTATTCATGTTGTCAAAATCTCTCCTTCATTTTTCATGCCATAAGAAAATTGATGAAAATAAGCTAGATTTGTCTTTCCCTCAAAAGAAGGAACATGTGATGCTGAGAATCCTAAAAGAGGACATCGATGATATGTCAGTAAGAGCTCAATTTTATAGTCTGCCACTTGCAAACATGAGACCATGTCAAGAAAAACGTGTTCTTTCACAAGATTTGTGTTTTGTTTTGCTTTGTTTTGTTGAGATGAATGAAAGGATTGTATGGAAAGGAAACAGTATAAAAATTCTTTGGGGAAAGCAAAAGCTTGAAAGGGAAATCAGGCTGATTGTATTCATTATTTACTGTGAAATGATATTTTAGCACTTCACATGTATTATCGCACTTTACTCACCATAATAATTATGAAGGTTAACTTCATAGTTGGGTATACTGAGGTGTAGAGAGTATAAGTAACTTGGCTATGTAGCCTGGATGTGGTATAACTCAGACTCCAACCTAGGCAATGTGTTCCAGCATAGGCTTTTTCTACTGCTGCCCATATCATCAGAACCCCACCTTCAGGGACAGGATTGCCCACACTGTGCAGATCAGGGGAGACCTAGCCAGTGTGCTTACGTATGCTTCTAAGTCTAATGGAAAGTCTTAATCAAATATAAAAGGATCACCAAAAGGTTTTAAGCAAGAAGGTACAAGATAATTTTTTTTAGTAAGAAGGTCATCTCTTCATAGATTTTATTACAGTGCAGACTACACACACATTTGAACAATTTACACCTCATTAAAATATTTAGCACTAAACACACTTGTGCTACCTATACCCAAAGAAAGAAATAGATCATTAATTACACTCTAAACATGGCTCCTGCCTATTTGTCCCCAAGAATATTCATATGTTTCAAACGAGTTTAGCATAGTCTTTAAACATATATATATATAAAACCATACAAAATATTCTCTTTTGTCTCATAGTACAAGAGGCTCAAGTCAACAACTTCTGACTATTGCCAGTTCTGCGGATAACCCACTGCTATTATGGACTACTGCACCATACTGGGTTATTTTGCTGAATTCAAATACTTACAATATTTGAACTGGCATCAAGTATGAAAAGGTCCCTTAAAGACTTCTTCAAATACAGCTTTTTTAACAGCAATGGAACACCCTTCTCTAAAAGAAAGGGGGGATATAAATAAAGGACCATTTTTAAAATTTCTGTCTATATTAATTTTATTGAGAAAGAAGTAGCAATGAGATAGTTTCAAAACAGATTAAAGGACCATTTTGTAGTGAAAAAATATATAAATATATATAATACATATAAATGTGTATATATATATATATATATGTATACATATAATAGGACAGATATACAGCTACTTTATCTTAGTTCAATGAGAAGAAAGGTTTGTACTAATATTGTTTAGACAAGATATATGTCTTCATCTTGTCCTCTGAATAACTACTATGAAG
>PVKA01026872.1:0-31215 GCA_004027165.1 Ctenomys sociabilis
AAAAAAAAAACAAGAGACTCTTTATTTTCTACATGTTTAAACGCACCATGTGAAAAATAATACTACAAAGGCACTTTAATTTAGGCATTTTGGCAACAGCCATGAACATCGCAAAATGTAACGATGTAAAATCATTCCTTTACAAGGTTATATGTTTTTATTGTCTCCAACGTCAATTATTCTCCAAATTTATTTTAGAAATATTTAAATAAACAGATTACTGTTTCCAAATTAATCATGTATTATTAAGTTACACTCAACAGCACAGGGGTAATGACAAACCAGCAAAGTCTCCACCATACCCCAGAATACCCACCTCTTCTTTCCAATCATTTCAGTATCTTGAATGAATCTCTTCCCTCCTAAAGAAAACAACAATAGCGGTAATGCCCAGACTTTTCTCAAATAAACACTGTCACCCAAATTAGCTTTCACTATCTAAACACACTGTTAACCAGAATGAAGCCTCTATCTACAATGTTCTTTACATTTCTGCAAATATGTCAGAGATGAACATTGTGATAGTGTAATTACTGATAATGCAATGATAAAAACAAAGTAATAAAACTACACTATTTTAAGAAAACACGGGTCAGGGGCCCAGGAGTTCTATATCTGGGCCTGCCCTGCTGGCCTTGCCCCCAGGGCTGCTGAGAAAGGACTGAGACTGGGCGTGGCAGAGCATGCCTGTAATCTCAACTCTTGGGAGGCGGTAAACAGGAGGATCACTAGGAGTCCCATCTAGTAGTGAGATCCTGAATACCCTGTACACCTTTCCCTAAAGTACAGAACAAAAACCAAACAAAAACCATGTGACTCATTCCCCAAACATTATTTACCATAAATCCAGATGATTGCTGCTATTTCTAGGATAACTGTGAGCAAAATTCCCCATCCGGCACAGAAGTGGTCCATAAGACACACCCAGCAAATTACACTGTAACAACAAAAAATTCTGATTATTTCTAAAAATATTTTAATGTGGCTGGGAAGATAGCTCAGTAGAATAAGTGCTTGCCTGGCAAGCTCAAACACCTGAGTTTAATACCTGGTTCTGCAAAAAAAAAAAAAAAAAAAAAAAAAAAAAAAAAAAAAAAAAAAAAAAAAAAAAAAAAAAAAAAAAAAAAAAAAAAAAAAAAAAAAAAAAAAAAAAAAAAAAAAAAAAAAAAAAAAAAAAAAAAAAAAAAAAAAAAAAAAATGCTGGATGAAGTGTTCAACTAAGATCAATTAATTTAAATTTACCACATTCTCCCTGGTTTCAGTTGTGTTCAAATATGAAAGAGCATTTTAAACATCAAACCCCTTACACTCTAGAGTCATTTAGAAAAGCTGGTCATTAAGTTTGCTGTCTGTACATTTTGTGGTAGTTTCCAAGAAATCTGTTTAAAGTCTTGGATCCTATTGCATTTGGGGAAATCGTTATTACTGCACCCCTTCCTCTGCAGAGTACACTTCCTAACAAGGTTAAAGTGAGAGAAAACAGGGCTAAAACTTGGAAAACTGATCCAACTAAAGCATGGACTTCTCACTAAATATTCTTCTGTCTTCTTTCTCCTCTGAGATTCTAAAGTGTTTCTATAGCTAACACTGACCTATGAAAAGAAAGAGCTGTAATATACCTTTGTCACGCAGGGCAGGCCAAGGAGAAACAAAATGGACAGCATCCCAGAGTTACAGGAACGTCATTCTCTTCATTAGTTCAGGAAATAAATCTTGGAGTGTTGTAATTATTTCTTCAGAGGAAAAAGTGTGGCAGGTTACACGTTACCTCAGAGTTAATCACAGAATTCAACTTTCAACTTCTACGACAAACACTTTCACCTTCTGTTACAAACATCGAGAATATATACTGATTTAAAATAATCCATAGAGTCCCTTCTCTTAGCAGGGAACACTGGTTCATTTTGATGAAAATAAAAAGCACCTGTGCTTGTAGTTGCAAGTCTTTTTATTACAAAGCTTTTTTTGCTAATGATAAGTATAAGGTAACCAGGCCGCAGGAGCTGAAGTAGTTTGAAAAAGAAGTCTAAGGGCCAGGAAGATGGCTCAGTGGGATAGGTGCTTTCCTGGGAAGTGCAAGGGCCTGAGTTCAATTCCTGGTTCTGCCAAAAAAGTTATTAAGAACATAAAATAGAAAAAGAAGTCTAGGGAAGGAAGAATTTTCACAGGCACTAAATCAGGTGACTACTTTGGTCAGAGCAATAAGGAAAGTAACCAAATAAAAAAAACAAAAATAAGTACTGTAGAGATAAAAGACATTCTCTGTGTAAGAAATAAATGCATAGATTCAATAGGGAACTATCTCAGAGTAGGAGGCCTATTCATAAGTGAAAGGTTTCAGAAATACTTTTGAGATTTTCCAATGGTTTTGAATGTCAACCAGAAGAATGTGGATTTCATCACACAAGTAGAATAAACCATGACAATATTTTTATGTAAGAGGATATGACAGAAATTGCTTCAGAATTTTTTGGCTTTGCATCTTAGGAAAACCTCTTCTTTGTATGTAGAGTCCTGAACAAGACAGTCACTGTAGCAATGTGTGTAATTAACAAAAAAGGATTCCAGAAGGCTGGTCAAATATCTCAGCAGATTAAAGTGCCTGTTTAGGCACAGCGCAGTGGCTGGGGTTCAATCCCCAGTATGCCGTGCCAGGCCCGGTCCCGGGTGCATGCCTGTAATCCCAGCTCTTGGGAGGTTGAACACAGGCACATTGCTCTGAATCCAATCTACGTAGTGAGACCCTGTAGACCCTGTACTAAAAACAAAGAATAAAACAGAATCCAAATACCCATCCATATGGCAGCAGATTGTTAGCGCAATTGACACATGGTTATGGATCCACACGGATCCGTAATATATATGAAATAACTGTCAAAGTAATATGTATGCTACACAATTTCACATTTAATATTCACTTAAATAGGAGCATCTAAATTTTATATTATTCATGGCTATATATACAATGTCTACAAACACAGACTGAACAAAACATAATGCATGAGGACAGCTGACTCTAGGAAACAATGTGAATGACAGTACTGAAAGAAATACAGGAGACCTAAGAGGTTTCAAATTCACCTGCAACAATTTATTTTCTAATCTGTCTGAAACAATTGTAAAACTATTTGCTCCTTTTGAAATGAAAAAGTAATTCAGAAAGATCATTCTGAAAGTAACAGCTAAGGAGGTAATGGAAGAAAGCAGGGTTCAAGGAAATATGAATAAAATCTGAGGGTTTTGTTAACACTGAAAGTTTGGACTACTTACCAATGGTTGCAAACTGTGAACCAAGACCCAAAGTTATAAGCATCGGGAAAAATAATATGGACAAAAGTGCATCTCCTCTGATTATGGTTAGACCTTCTGGATAGGCAATGAATACCAAATCAAAGCCTAAAAAGGCACACTATGTCAGGTTAGTTGTGAAGAAAATTCACATTTTCTGTCTTCATCATCGCATTTTTACAGTTCTCCTCTGCCTGTTTTCAGTACACAGTGACCGTGTCCATTCACAGGGAGCTGCACATTCACACAGCACCTCACTACTTTCCCCCCACCCTCCCCCACCTTGTGCTCCATCTCTGGGTGCTCTACCCTTCTGCAAAATGCCTATTTCCCATCATGTATCTTGTGTTTTTGTAATTTATTTCTAGTTTGGGGTGCTTCTGTACGAGTGTCCATTTAAGCCTGAGTTCCTGTTTCATTCACTTAGTATTGCTGTGTTAAGGTGCATCCATTTTCTTACAGGTGATTCAGGTTTATCCTTTTGAATCTGAAATAGTGCAAAAATCACATCTTCCTTGCAGTGTAATCTGTGACATAATCTTTCCCAACTATCTCCCTTGTGCTTTTTTAACATATTTAGCTTTGTCATTTTATGACATGATAATGTACACACATGGCATGAATTAAGCTAGTAAGATAAATTTTGTATGTGGAACATTGCTCAGATAAGAAATTCAACTATTTACTTAGAGAGGCTGTGGGGAAAAAGGAACCCTTCTCCACTGCTGGTGGGAGTATAGACTGGTACAACCATTATGGAAATCAGCGTGGAGACTCCTTACAAAGTTAGGACTGGAAATCCCACTCAAGCCAGCTATCCCCCTACTGGGAATTTTCCCAGAGAAACTGAAAAGATCGTATCATAGTGATACATATGTACCTATCCTTATAGCAGCACAATGTGTGATAGCCAAATCTTGGAAACAACCAAGATGCCCATCACCTGAGGAATGGATGAAAAAGATGTGGTATTTTTATACAATGGTGTATTACTCAGCTATAAAGAATTATAAGCTTGAAGCATTTATATTTAAGTGGATGCCACTCTTAACTGAAATAAACCAGACCCACATGTGTAAATATCGTATACAACTCAAAAGAAGAAATACAAATAGAAAGGTATAGCACAATTAAAAGGAAAGCAAGAATTTGAGGATTAGACAATGAAAAGAGGGCAGGGAAAAAAGCTGGGAAACATGACAGGGGCAAAGCCATACATTTATATGCACAAGATGGGTAAGGCAACGATCCTGAGAACTATCAGCAGGTTGTTGATACTAGCAATCACTTGGTAGGATTCTCACTCTGATTTACTATAAATGCTGATACCTGTGAACTAAGCAACTACACTGAAAATAACAATGTGTAATAGTAGGGTCATACCTGGAATGCCTGTCATTCTGGTCTTCTAAATACATACTGCTTATCATGATATACCAATTTTCGCCATACTGTCTCTCAAGTAAATGCTTTTTTTAAAGTGTAATAAATGAAAATAAAAAGAGAGAAAAAAAAAAGTCATAGGACTGTCCTGCTACAATGATGTATATGGTTAGAATTCTAAATTTCTGTGTAAAAATATGTAATTGTTTATTCATATTTTTAAATTTTTTTATTTCTTAAATTTTTTTCCATATTCTGTAGACACTTAAAAGTTTAACATATCAATACTTGATGGAAAATATATGTTCCATCTTGTGCCTAAGATGTCTGATATTCAGACAGATAGTGAGGTTAAACCCAATTGCATATGTTGTAGGGTAATAAAAAGCTTCTCTTCTGGAGGGTTAAGAAACCTAAGTTTTCAGACTGAACATTAGAGAAAAAGAAGGGTTTCAAGGACAGCCAACATTTTGGCTCTAGCCTTTCAAGATCAATGAGGACTCAGGACACAGGAAAAGCTGTACTATAACATCATTTAACTCTGTTGTGTCCCAAATTTTCTGAACAAGGAGATTATGGGGCCACAGAGGAATGTGATCAATGATGTATACTGTGCCTAAGGAGAGTCACATGGAGAGAAAACATTCTTTCACAGAGAGGAAACTGGTCAAGCAATGGCCGTGACTCATCCACATGGCTGAAACTGACAAAGGATTTACAAAGTGTGGGGCAGGGTTTTGGGATAAGTCCTGAGGTGACCTGACTGACCTTGTCAGATACAATAGTTGCATTTCTTGTTATATAGGTCATGCTTTATCTTGGTCTTAACCATCCAGCAGAAAAGTGTAGAAATGATGCATGAAAAGTGAAGCCATGTTAATATGATGAGCTGATGAAGGCTCAAGTCAACAGCTTCGGACATTGCCAGTCCTGCGGATAACCCACTACTATTGTGGACTACTGGACTATATTGGAATACTTTACTGAACTCATGCACCTACAATATTCGGATGGCAATGGAATACCCATGTCTGACAAAAAAAAAAAAAAAAAAAAAAAAAAAAAAAGATATAAATGAAGGACCATTTTGTATATACAAAATAGTTAGGATAGATATATAGCTACTTTCTCTTAATTCAGTGAGAAGAAAGATTTATACTAATAGTGTTTGGACAGGATATCATGTCTGCATCTTGTGCGATGAATGACTATTACAAAGACCACAATATGCAATGTATTAATTGTTGTAACTCTCCTACCAACCTGTTTTGAAACTGTCTCATTGCAGATTTTTTCTCAATGACATTAAAAAAAAATAAATTTAACTATTTAAATGGTCTGTTTAACTAGTTTTTCTTTTGAGATTGGTGAACAACAACTACTTTAAACAGCAAAACTCTAAATTAGGTCTCTTATGCCTAGGCTAGTAATGCTACAAGAATTACGACTCTGTTGCACTTAAAGCAAATAAATGAAACATTCTTTTTTTGGAGGGGTGTTACTTGGAATTGAACTCACAACCTTGTGTTTGTCAGGCAGGCACTTCTGTCACTGAGATATCTCCCTGGCCACTAGAAATTCTACAAGAATCACATTATCTGGAAAGATATACATATCTAACTGAACCGTTAGTCTTCATCCTTCTTTGCTAATGTTATAGTAATGTCATTTTAATGGTTGATGAATGCTTGCAAAACTTGTGCACAAGAAAACTATGCATTTACTTGCTGTAACCATTAGAGATATTATTTTGTTCCAGCTTATAGGCTCTTCAATTTTTTTTTTTTCAGAACCGGAGATTGAACTCAGGCCCTCAAGCGCTTATTCTACTGAGCCATCTCCCTGGACTCCTTGGAGATTTGGGCTCATGAAAGACACAGGTAATATTTCTGGGCATCAGTCTTCTATGAGGAACTGGAAACGAGAACATGTCCAAAGTTTCTCCTTGCTTTGATATTCTGTGAGCTTTCATCACTATTGCCTTCAAATGAGAGCAGCCATGATAAAATTTGAGCAAGAATTCCTAAAGAATCTTACCACTCTTTTTCTGGGAATCTTTCTAGCCAGGTAACTGAACAACTCAAGTCCTTTTCCTTTTCTCTTCAATTTTTATTTATTTTTTTAAAAAATTAATTTATTTATTAAAGTGTCTTGCTACACATCACGGATTCTTTTTTTTTTTGGGGGGGGGGTCAGCTCTGCCCGCCCTGGGGGTAGGGGCAGGCATGGCATGTGGTGCTGGGGATCGAACCGCGGTCCCTGAGAGGCGCTTTAGACCACTGAGCTATCTTGCCAGCCCTCAATTTTTATTTTTACCAGTACATGTTTGCTATACATAACAATTGTATTCATTGTGGGAAGTTGCTATGCATACTTAACACTCAATTCTTTTCTCACACCGTTCCCCTCTCCTGCTTACTCCATTCCTCCCTCTCTTGGGCCCCTTTCCATTAGGAAAAGATCTATTTCCTTATTCCTATGATCTGTGTTTCATTTTGCTCTTTATTTTTATTTTGTGTTACTTACAGAAATCATGTGATACCTTTGTGTGTCTGACTGATTTCCCTTAACATTTCGGCTTGAAGTACATCCATTTTTCTAAAATGATGCAAGTTTGTCCATCTTTAGGACACAATACTACAGTTAGGAAGTTCATGTATTGAGTTCGCTGAGAGCTGGACACAGTCAAAGTCTCTGGAATCTCCATAGGAGTATGACAGCTTTAAAACTCCAGATCTGTATTTTGGGTTTCTTATATTGCAACATGTGTTACTAAGAGTAAATCAATATCAAAATTGAAATAAATGAATAAAATTCACATCTAATGCTGCTGATGTACACATAGGAATTTATATGCAATGCACTTATCTCTCTCACACTGCATGATGCAATTAGCATTTTGCCAGAACATGTACTTATGCAGTAAGGGGCAAATATTAAAAATTAAGCAAGAGCTTCAGAGATAGTTCAGCAGTCTAGCACCTGCCTAGGCAAGCGCAAGGACCTGGGTTCAATCCCCAGCACTGCATGTGGGACACGGTGGCGCACGCCTGTAATCCCAGCACTGGGAAGCTGAAAACAGGAGGATCACTATGAGTCCACACTGCATAATGACTTGTACCAAACACATTAATTTTTTTTAAATGTATTTCGTACACGGTCTACAGCATCTCACTACATAGATCAGACTCTTAGTGATTCTCCTGTTTTCAGCCTCCCAGGTGCTGGGATTACAGGTGTGCACCACCACAACCAGTCTCAAAAAAATTTTTTTTAAAACAAAATTACACACATATTGTAGCTTGTTAACTAATCATTCCTCAATATACTCTTGTTTGCCAAGATCATCTAAGAATAATTATACTATTAAAACAAATGATGCAAGATAAAATAAGAATGGAAATGCCACATCTTAAATCATGAGTACACATTGCTAAAAACTGTATAAGAATGTCCTAAATGAGCTACGTTGAGTTAAAGTTGACAGAAGATAATGCTATATACCTTATCTTACAACATGAGAGACCTCGGCACATAAGTGCCATATGTCCCAATACAGAAAAGATGGCAAAACTGGCAAACAGGCTAGTAAAGCAATTTATTAAACGAACTATCATTGTATCAGTGAAACAGTTGTTTTCAAACTTATTGTATGATGACAGGATGACTAATCTGCCTGGTGCCACTGAAAGGAAGTAAAATATTTGCTTGGCACCATCTTTCCAAACTTGTAAGAGAAAATTAAGATTTTATATTTTTTTTTGGCAGAACCTGGGATTGAACTCAGGCCCCTGCGCGTGACAGGGAAACACTCCACTGAGCCATCTCCCAGCCCAGAAAATTAAGATTTTTAAAACAACATGCTCATCATTTTTTATGTTTATTTAAATATTTACATATAAATAGGAATATACATGACCAACAAGGAACACCCAAGTGCCCACTCCCCAGCTTAAGAAATAAACCGGTCTCTGAAAGCCTCCTTAGAGCTCTTCCTGATCGTATCACCCTTCCATCCTCCAGTGGCAACTGCCATTCCAACTTGGGTATTGATTGCTTCCTTATTCTTTTTATATTTAGTTTGGCATATTTTTTAAATTTATGGTAAAGTTAATGTATGGAAACTCATAAAATATGCTTTATCATTCACTACTGTGAGATTCATCCATCATCAAGTATTTTCTCTAAACTTATACAGCAGTGCACGTAAACATGCTTGTCCATCCATTATGGTGAGATTTATTCATTGTCAAGTGAAGGCATGTAAACTTTCAATTTAATTTAAGATGAGAGAATAGAGGCAAATTCATGTTGCTAAAATGAACACGTGGCACTTTCATCCATCACTTTTCCACTTTTATACTGTTCTGCTGTATATACTATTATTCAGTCTTTCCCCTGGTACTAGGCGTTAGGCTGCTCAATGTTGTTGCGTATCTGTAAACATTCTTGTACATGTGTCTTCATCACCTAGGTGGGAAGTGCGAGCTCAACACATACAAGCATCCTCTCTTTTGCTAAATCTTTCTGAATTGTTCTCCAAACCGGTTGTACCACTTGGTCCTCCCACTAGACGGTTATGAGGCTTCATAGCCATTTAGCCATATTTTCAACACTTATCACTTTATTTATTTTTTATTTTTTAGTGGTACCAGGGGAGTGAACTCAGGACTTTGTGCTTAACACTCACCATTTTAATTTGACTAAATCTAGTGACTGTGAAGAGAGATTTGAGTACTCTCATTTTCTACAGGACTTTTTCTTATGGAATTCCTGTTCAAGTTTTCAAGCTATTTGCCTTGACTCCAGTAATCCCTTATATATTCATATTATCATCATTTGTCTGTTATATCTGTTGACATTTTCCTCCAATTTGTGTTTTTCACTTCTTTGCCCTGTGTCCTTTAGTGAATCAAAGACTTTGTTTTTGGTATAATGTGGCAGAAGGTTTCGTTCTTAAATGTGTGGTGCTTGATCTTTGTTAATTAGAAAATACCTAGCTCAAGGTTATGCAGACATTATTATATATTTTCTTCTAGAAGAAAAAAAAACCACTTGTATTGTTAAAACTTCAATTGATCTTAAATTGAAACTGCACATACCAATACACAGATTACCAATTCATGTTATTATATCAATTGGATAGTTCACCATTTCCCCACACTTCCCACAGAGAAAGTGGCATTTTCTCTAGAATCTATTCCTGAGACAACCATATACATGATTAACATGTTTATACCTACGCTAATACCACTATTTTAATTATTGCAACATTATAATTAATATTGTCTCATATCTGGCAAGACAGCTCAATTTTTCTGTACTGGGCATTTCATTGTCTGCTGACTCTTCATATCAATGTGGGAGCAAACAGAAGACATTAACTCTTTGCAAGAATACTAGAAGGTATCCCTCCACATCCTTCATATAATTCCATGCATTTATTATTCCTCTTTCACAGGGTACTGCTCTCATGTTTTTGTGACAGGTCAGTAATGAGTCTTACAAACCAATTTAGATTAATCCATTTTTAAGAGTAAAACACTGCATATAACATTTTTGAAAGAACATCTAATTGTGCAAGTTTTAAATACCAAGGTATATATTTGGGTAAACATGTCATTTTATTTTATTTTTTTAATTATATTTATTTTTTTGGCAGAACTGGGGATAGAACTCAGACGCTTGCACTTCTCAAGGAAGCGCTTATTCCACTGAGCCGTCTCCCCAGCCCCAAAATTGTCATTTTCATACCTCATGCATTAGGTCTGTCAGTGGAAGGCAGGCAATTAAACATGCCAGTGAGTATGAGTTCTAGCTCTGGAGTAAAAATGTAAAACTAAGCATTACATCCCGCATCTCTCATTTCCTTTCAACATATTTAATATCTTTAGTTTTGTCTCTTCCTCTATAAAATGGAGATTGACAACAATAACAAAACATGTACCAATAAAAGTTTAATACTGGGGGTGGGGAGATAGCTCAGTTGAATAAGTGCTTGACTGGCAAATGCAAGGGCCTGAGTTCAATCCCCGGCTCCGCAAAAACAACAACAACAAAATACCCTAATGGGGGATTATTCCTTTCTTCTGATAATGCAACATCTCAAAAACTGATTTAATATCCACCATTCCAGTTTCTTTCTTAAAAGTTTAAGACGAATAAAAAATTTAATAGTATCAACAATACTGTCCAAAGAATGGTATGGAAAGAAATGAGAAATTAACAAGATGCTCAACAGTGGCTATCATTGTTATTATGGGAAATAAACACAGGTTGGCAAGCCATTTCTCACACCAAATTTAAAATCAATGATTTGAATATTATTTCAATAGAATCCAAGTTGCTCGGGACCACACATATTACAGATTTTCAGAATGCATTTTGGACTTAGGTTGCAAAAAGCCAAGAGGAAGCAAAATGAATGGATGGGGCTGAGTAGATAGCTCAGTAGAATGAGCATTTTCCTGGCTAGTGCCATGTCCTGAGTTCAAGCCCCAGTACCGCAACAACAACAAAAAATACATGGATGGATGGATGGGTGCATACATGAAACATAAATAGATGCACACATACATAGCTATAGTCATATATATTTCATCAATTTAGATTACTTTGTTTACATACAACAAGTTTATGTTAAAAATAAAAAGTACCCTCTTATTTCTTAGGTTGTCACCTGCAGCAAGACATGAATACCATGGATATGTTGACCTGATGTATCATGCAGGCATGTATGACTCGGTGGGAGCGAGAGCTGTGCATGGCAGTTTGGATTGCACACAAGTGCTACCCCCTCCTGTGATGTGTAGTTTGCGAAAGAGCACTGACCACAGTACCAAAAGGAATTCTAATCTCTTTATCTATCAGTTTTATCCTTATACATAAGATGATTAGATAAAGAATTGAGAAATGGTCATTCTAGTTGTACTCGCTGGCTGTGTACACTTGTCTAACTGAATCTTCCTGAGTCTCAGTTTCTTCATAAAATGAAAGTGTCAGTAAAATAACCTTAGAAGACTACCCTAACTGCAAAGTGGTATGGTTCTTTACCTTCCTGAAGATCTCAATAGAATTCAGACAGTCAAAAGGGGAAAAAAATACCTACTTATGAATTCATATTTAAAATATGGATCACAAGGAACAAAACAGATCTAAGTGAAACAACTCTTATTTCCAGGAAACACCAAAGAAAGAGTGGTGTGGTGTTGTGTTGGCCCACGGAGGGTTAGGAGGGGTAAATTGTACCTTTCCTCTGGATGACATTTTAATTGTTCAATTATATGCAGCTCTGACATTTTAAATAATAGAGAAACTGAAGCACAAGGCTGCATAAAAGAGTCATATACATTTCTCAAGATGGTTTTCTGTAAACCGAAAGCCCAGGTGTCTGAAGCTTATAACAGCCACTTAAACAATGTCATGGGGCTTTTGTGCTACTTTGTCTTTAATTCGTACTGTATTTGTACACGTTTGTAGTACAACATGATTTCACTCCTTGTGGGGAGTCGGCACAGGCATGTAACACATCTCAATTCTTTTTTTCTCCCTTTCCCCTCCCATATCCTTCTATAGACCTCTTGCAAAAGGGAGGGGAATGAAAGGGCTTTTCACTTGTGATCAGATGATGAAGTTTAAAGAAAATGGTATGCATATTGCTTAGAGAAACTGTTGCAACTATAATATGATAGGATAACAACAGTATTGAAAGTGATTATGTATTAGGTCATACTTCTATGACTTCACCATTTCCAAAGTGTGTTCACTCCCTTCTTATTCAACAGCCCAACAGAACCTAAATTCCAATTCTTCTCCTACTTACTCATCAGTGAAAACAATGTTTGAGTTGAGAAAAGACTAACAAAGTTAGTAGAAGCGAGGTCCAAGAAAAATAAATATATTAAGATGGCCAGGGATACATCAGATGCACTAATCTCTGAGACAATAAGAACATGCCATGGGTCTACACAATTTAGAGCTATCAGGAATAATCACTGTGGGCTGGCCAAATAGTTCAGCCAATTAAAGCACCTGCAAGCAGGTTCAGGGGCTGGAGGTTGGATCCCTGGGTCTGCTGTGCTGGCACTGCCCCTGGGGGTGTGGTGAGATGGTAATTGAGACTGGACGTGGTAGCATGCACTTGTCATCCCAGCATTTGGGAGGCTAAACAAGAGAATCACTACAAGTCTGATCTATGGACACCCTATAAACCCTTCCCTAAAACACAGGGGAACAAAAGGAATAATCATTGGGTGAAAGATTTTGAGTACCGTGAAGAAACAAAAGACCAGAAATATACATTCCAGTTTTCAAAAAATGTTAATAAAAAATTCCTGTGATAAATTTGATAATTTAACACCAAAAAAATTCCTACAACAAATAATCAGCTATCTGATCATATTTAGAAACAAAAACATCAATGGCTATAAATTATTATGACTTCCACAGAGAACACCATAACAAACTAATATTAGTATCCGTTTCAGTCACCATTACTAGTGTGGTAGAAAAGATTGCATAGTTTTCCTTGACTTTAACTTAAGATACTAAGTTTGTAACAGACGAGATGCTTCGGATGGGCTGAGAATGTGAATTAAATGACTACTATGAATATGAAATACACTTGGGCTCTACCAATAAAAGCACAGCATCTAGAGTGCACTGTTCATCCACCTTGCAGTTAGAAGTTTAGAAGACTTTTTCCCTGAAACACATGGGTATGACCTGCAAACCGACTCCATGTACAAGAGAGCTACCCCCAACTCATATTTATCTCTATGGCACTTGTTTATGTTTCTAGGGTAACACTTTTCTTTATGCAGTATTTATTTATTTATTTAAAAAAAATAAGTGTGGCTTTTATTAGTCAACTACAGTCACAATACAGTCATCATAGATATCCCCTTCCGTATTCATCCCACCAAACACAAAACAGAGCAATGTGTCAGCCTGACATTCCTCATGTAACTCCCCACTCTGGGTCCCTTTGTCAACAGAATCTCCTTCCTCAGCTTCACAGTTCAGTGTGACACATTCTGAGTCTTTCTCAGATGTCACTGGCCACGGAATGATACACATGGAGTGGTCCAATCGTCCAGGGGGTAGACAAGTATCAAATTTAAGTAAGGTCCAATGCTGTTTTTCTGTGTGATACCGGTACATGGTGTCCAGTGCCCCAGTGGGAGTCATCCCTCCGAAGATATATTCGTGTTTTCCCACAGCCACTGCTGAGTGAACAGCACACCATGCTGGCATGGCACCCGTGGGGTTGAGTTGCTGCCACCTCATGTCCCTTGCATCAACATATGCAGCTTCTCATCCTGCACGGGCTGAGCACCTCTCTCTTCCCCCCCGAAGACATACAGTTGGTTTTCAATGGCTGCTGCTGATGTGTGGAATGTTCTTAGGGATGGTGGCAGGCTGGTCACTTCTGGCGTGGTCCACGTCTTGGTTTCCGGATTCAGGACTTGTAGACAATTTCTGTTTCCTGACTGATCGGCTCCTCCAAATACCCAGATGCTGCCAGGGGTGCAGGAGGGAACAAAGCTGTCATGTTCATAGAGGGGCAAGAGGCCCTCTTGGGTGGCCAAGTCCCACCAGTGTGTTCCCAGATCCATGGTGTGTACATCTGAGAAGCTCTGGTTTGGATTTGCTCCCCCGATAATGAAGATCTTTCCTCTCTTGGTGTCATCAACTGGAGGTGAATACGAGCAGCTGTGCCCAACTTGAGCACAAGGGCTATCTCTAGGGGCAGTCAGGGTGTACTATGTTGCTTTCCTGAGCTTGTCTCCAGGCTCCAAGACAGGCAGTTGTTTCATGGTGTCCTGAGCTGATTTCTGCAAGTCCCAGGCCTGGTTCCACCCCCTTATGCAATATTTAATCCATACCAAATTTGTGCTTTGACCTTATAATCCACCAGGCAAAATTGATTTTTGGTATGTTGACTTTTGAAGATGATGTAAAATATACTAATTATTAAACTGAGTAACAATTTTTAGTGTTATTATGACTTTATTTAACAAATCACATATCTAACCAAAAATGTACAGATATTGATGCATTATTCTTCTGCAAACCAATATAATCCAAATTCTGGTGGTCAAAAGAACCAGTTGTATGAATACAATGGCTCTGAAATCCCTCTGTGACAAATGATCTTACCTCCAATAAGAAAGCATCAGTGTCAGGCTATATAGGTAAGGAGACATCCTAGTGGACAGAAACCTAATGAATTTAATTGTATATTCTTTCTGCAAGCTACCAAGTCATGATACTCAGTTTAAAAACAGAGTTGCAATATTTGAATTCAAGGTTTATCTCCTCAGCCAATTTTAAACCAAAGTAAAGTCCTACCTCAGCTTCCATAAGTTTAGTGACATTTGACTATGATCCAATGTAGTATGCAGTTCCCTTTGAGGCTCCTTTTAGAGTTTCACCTCATATTAAAGAATATTTAAAACTACATAGGGAAAAACAGCTGTAAAATATACCACCTGCCAAGAAAAACATCAAAACTTAGTGCTTCTTCTTTTTTTTTTTTTTTTTTTTTTTTTTTTTTTTTTTTTTTTTTTTTTTTTTTTTTTTTTTTTTTTTTTTTTTTTTTTTTTTTTTTTTTTTTTTTTTTTTTCAGAACTGGGGATTGAACTCAGGCTCTTGAACTTGCCAGGGAAGCACTTACTCTACTGAGCCATCTCTCCAGCCCTAATTTAGTGCTATTTTAAACTGTGGTATATATTTATAGACAAGAATACTTTTTAGCCAGTTCAGATAGTTACTACTAGAGATTTTGTAATGTTATTAATAAGTCTGAAGATAGTAATGCCAAAGTTGGTGTGATTTCACTACTCAAATGACCCATTTCCAAAATCACTTTGATTCATGCAGCAGTATTTCCCAGACTCACATTATAAAGGAGCAACTAACTCATCCGCAGTGATAACCTTGGATCTAGATGAAATGTTTTCTTAAATAAAGCCTGGTGTTGCACACACCTGCAATCCCAGAACTTGGGAGCTTGAGGCAACAGGATCACTGTGAGTTCGTGGCCAGCCTGGTCTATATAGTGAAGTTAAAGGCGAGCCTGAACTATATAGTGAAACCTTGTCTCAAAACACCAGAAAAATAGCCTTACAAATGTCGGATTGAACTAAATGGAATGTCTCCTTTCAGTACATCATTGTGTCAAGGTATGAAGAAAAATTATTTTCAAACTTGCAATGCTTAGCATATATGAAATCTCCAAAGAAAAGGAAAATACCTTCTAGTAGATATGCAAACCCCATGAAATCTTCATTAAGTACGTTATTGAATACTTAGTATCTGAAACTCCCATCATGAGAGTTTGACAGTGCATACTCTAGTATGCTGCTTCTGAAAACACGAGGTTCCAGATGAACAGAGTGACTTTTCATTAATGTGGATGGCTTTGGATTCATAGCTGTCCTGTGTTTGATAATATCCCCAAGCAAATGATTTAAACAAGGTGCCAAGACAGTGATAAAAGAACTGCCTAGCTAAATGGCCTCTAGTGGACTCTTTCCACAGAAACATCAAAAAGGATCTAAAGCACTCAGAAATGTGCAACTGGGACATGTTGGGAAATGTCCAATGGATTGAGGTGTTAATGTTATTTTGGTGATCTAACAGCATGTTTCATTACAACGTCATGTTAATTGACTGCTATATGTTGCACTACAAATACTAAGTTAACACTCACAGGATTCTTGTCCTCCACCTTTCACATAAATTGACATTGGTAGTTAAACACACACACACACACACACACACACACACACACACACACACACACACACTCACTCACTCCAGTAACCCTAGCCCATGGGATGCTGAGGCAGAAAGGCTGAAGTGAGCCTGGGCTGCAGAGTTCGTGGCTGCCTGAGCTACATAGCACGACTCTACACAGGGCCTTAAAAAACAAAGACATACAAACATTCACTCTTCTTCGTACTGTGAAATTTCTCACAGAGAAAATCACTTTTTTTTCTAAATTTGTCGGTGTGTTCAGTAAAGTTTAAAACTAAAACAATAGATAAAAACAAAGTATTTTTCAGAAGAGCTGCTTCACTGAGAGCAGGGAGAGTTCTGAGTCAATTTTGGAAAACTTTGCTTTTTTTTATTTTCCATAATTTTATTGAAGAACAAATAGCAATGAGACAGTTTCAAATCAAATTAGTAGAACAGATTCAATAACTAATACATTGCATATTGTTTTCATAGTGGTTTTTTATTGTACAAGATGCATACATGACATCTATTTACAAACAGTATTAGAGCAGATGCCTTTATTCAATGAATTACGAGAATGTAGCTGTATACCCTTCTTTTTTTAAAAGCTGAACTACAGTACAGTTTCAATTATTAATACTTTTTACATTGCTATCTTCCAGTGGTTATCCATAGTAGAAGCAGCAGACAGGATATCCTGTCCAAACACTATTAGTGCAAATCTTTCTTCTCATAAAAGTATGTGAAAGTACTGTATATTTATCCTAACTGTACTGTTTATACAAACACAGAATGGTCCTTCCTTTGTATCCTTTTTTTTCTTTAGTCCTGTCAAAGATGGGTATTCTATTGTCATTCAATTACTATAGGTGCTTGAATTAAGCGAAAAAATCCAATACAGTCCAGCAGTTCAAAACAATAGCGGGTTATCCAAAGAAGTTGTTGACTAGAACCATTTACAGCTCAGCATATTATGGCTTTATTTTATATACCTCACTTTTATACTTTGCTGCTGGATGGTTAAGACCAAGATAAAGCAAGACCTATATAACAAAAAATGTAACTTTTGTGTCTATTGAGGTCAGTCAAGTCCCCTCAGGGTTTATCCTGTAACCTTGTACCTCACTTTATATATCCTTTGTCAGTGTCAGCCATGTGAATGAGTCACAGCCATTGCTTGACCAGTTTGCTCTATCAAAGTTTTCTCTCTGTGTGACTCTCCCTAGGCACACTATCGGTCATCGATCACATTCCTCTGTGGCTCCATAATCTCCTTGATCAGAAAATCTGGGGCACAACTGAGCTCCATGACATTACAGTATAGGTTCTCCTATGTCCTGAGTCTTCACTGACCTTGAAAGGCTAGGGCTAAAATGTTGGCTGACCTTGCAGCCCTTCCATTTCTCCAATTTTTGATCTTCAATCTTAGATTGTTAACTATCCAGAAGAGAAGCTGATTATTACCCTGCAACATGTGCAGTTCAGTTTACCCTCACTGTCTAAATTCTTTTTAGTTGTTGTTATACCTTTCTATTTGTATTTCTTCTTTTGATTTCTTCACCTAAAGCCACACACACAACTCTGAAATCTTTACTGAACAAACACGTAACTTCCCCAGAACAGAAACAACTGACCATCTTCTGCTCAACACTCACAGTGCCCGCATCTCATGAATGCAAGCACACACTTGCTTATCTAATACTGATTACACACAACTGCTGTTTGCTCCCTATCACACACACCTGTCCATATTGTAATCAACACATAGACACAACTGCTCATCTGCACCAGAGGAAACCACATGCGGCTGCGCAGTTTATCTTGAACACACACAGATCTGAACGTCTACCCAGTACACACAGACCTGATCAACTTTTCCAGAACACATACATATACACCATCTTCTTCTGAACACACATGCCCCAGTCTCCTGAACACACCCCACCCAGTCTCCTGAACACACCCCACCCAGTCTCCTGAACACCTCGCATAGTCTCCTGAACATACACAAGCCTCATAGTTTCCTAAACACACCCGCATTGTCTCCTGAGCACACCCCCCCATAGTCTCCTGAACACACCTTCCGCATAGTCTCCTGAACACATCCCCTCATGGTCTCCTAAACATACCCATCTCCTGCACACATACTCCCCCAGTGTCCTGCACACACACACTCAATTTCCTGAACACACCCGTCTCCACAACACACGTGTCCCACAGTCTCCTGAATGCCCCCCCAGTCTCCTGAACACAAATGCCCCATATTCTCCTGAACAGACATGCCCCATATTCTCCTGAGCACACACGCCCCCATCTCCTGAACATACACGCCCCTAGTCTCCTGAACACACACACACACCTCTTCATCTTCTCCTGATCACACACAAATACACACACATACACCTGGTTTGTCACGCACACACAAAAAACTGCCCATCTTCACTGGAACACACCTGCCCATTTTCTAAATACACACTGCTGCCCACCTATTCCTAAACACATCGATGTCCATCTACTTCTGAATCACACACTTGCACCTGTACGCTTGTTCCCACATACCATACTCTCACACACACACCCGCTCATATACTAATAAACAAGCACACCAGTGCCCACCTAGTGCACTTACATCACAATCAGTGATACAAATCTCTCTGTATATTCATAGTGGTTCCTATCATTGTCCAGTTTTGTAGCACATTACTCACTGTGCTGATTTCTCAGTGTTAGGGTACAGGTGCCCCCAGAGGTCTCATCTTTTCAGGGCTGGGGTCCTGGAAGGTGACTCAATCATGGGAGCGCTGTACTCATCAGAGGACTATACATCAATGACTTCATGCCCACCTGAGTTATTAGGAGCTGGGGCCTGCTCAGAAGAGGTGCGGCACTGGAGGCCAAACTAAAGGGTGTGTTCTGGCCACCAGCTTATCCTTCTCCTCCCTCTGCTTCCTGGGTGCCATGGGTGGAGCAGCTTCTCTGTACCATGTCCTTCTACCTTGTTTCTTCCCGGGGGGGGGGGAGGAAGGGGCCCTGCCAACCATGGACTAAACCTTCTGTACCTGGGAGCCACGCAAGTTCTTATGTTGGAGGTGTCAGGTATTTGGCCCCAACAACAAGAAACCTGATAACGCAGCTCATGATACATGTGTGCACCGGAACTGCAGCCCTGTCACCTACAATGTGTTCCAATACTCAGAGCCTAGAGGTAACACCACAGCAGCAGCAGCAGGGACCTAATGGCGCAGGGGCTATGCAGCTGATTTGTCTCAATGCATTTCATCCTGGCATTTTTTTCTACTTAATGGCTATGGAGCACCACCTTAGGAATGAGATGACTTGTTCAAATTCACTGGCAATTCCACACTAGAGTCCACCAATAAGGGCAGAGGACACTAGCTCAGCTGCAATGAATGAATTAACAGATACAGCAGCAAAGGAACAACAGCAGAAAGGTATAGAGGAAATAAAACGAGAAGTAATTCCCCAAATTAAAAAAATATATCTGAATACATAGTATCTGAAATAAAGAATGAATTCCAGAAACACTGGGTGGAAAAACTATGTTCACAAAGAACAAGTGCAGAGAGCACTATTCCACCTGAAATGTATGAATTAACAGCATCTGAAGCAAAGAAACAACAGCAGAAAGATCATGAGGAACTCAAAGCAGAAATAAGTTCTGAAATCAAAAAAGAATTCTTTGAAAAAAAAGAATTCTTTGAAGTCATAGCATCTGAAATACAGAAAACAACAAGTCCAGAAATATACAGGGGAAACCCAATTTGGAAGAAACACTGCAGAAAAACAATTAATAACTACCTCTAAAGAAGACATGGTTAAAAAAATTGAGCAGATCAGAAATATGATGGATTCCTTGAATGAGCAACACAGTAAAGAAATAGCATGCATGAAACACAGTCAAAGAGATATGGAAGAATTAAAAATATCAATCACGTATCTACAAAACTGTTTGAGTGAAAGGGAAGACAGAGTTTCAGATCTTGAACATGTCAGAGTAGCTAGTGAAAAGGTGAGAAAGGATCTCTGAAAAACAACGAGAATGCAGGAAAAAATAAACCATCGCCTGCAAGATGACGCCAGGATGAACAATGTGAGAATAATTGGTATCAACGAGAATGAAAGAGTCAATACAAATGACATAAAAAGAATTTGGGGAGAAATAATCGCAGAAAACTTCCCAAATATGAGGACCCAATCCAACATTCAGGTCACCGGAGTATACAGAACACCAAATAACTTCAACTCCAGTACAAACACACCGACACATTTAATAGTTAAGATAACAGAAATCCAACACAAAAATAATATACTGAAAGCTGCTAGAGAGAAGAAGGAGCTCACATTCAAAGGGAAACCCATGAGAATTACAACCGACTTCTCTACACAAACAATAAAGGCAAGTAGAGCATGGAGCAGAGTTCTTCAGGTCCCACACAAAAATAAATTCCAGCCCAGACTATTATACCCTGCATAACTCTCTTTCAAGTTTGATGGAGAAGTGAAACACTTCCATGACAAAGAGCAGCTAAAGAATTTCATGATGACAAAGCCATTCCTTCATAGGCTGCTGAAAGATGTTCTAGAGAGAGACCACAATGACCAGAACTCCATGAATGAGAATGGAAGGAACCCACTAAACAGGACAGACAACTAAACACAGGTTATAAAGGAGTAAACAACACCAGGTAAATATCATGACAAACATAAGTCAACACATTTCAATTATAACCATCAATGTAAATGAACTCATTTCTCCAATTAAGAGAAATACACTGGCACAGTGGATTAGGAAACAAAATCCAACAATATGCTGTATACAAGAAACACACTTAACTCAAAAGTGCATTCATAGGCTCAAAGTCGAAGGATGGAAAACAATTCTACATGCCCCAACACCTCAAACCAAGAATGATCAAACGACACAAAGAAGGCTAATATATATTGGTCAGGGGTAAAATTCAAGAGCAAGAAGTAACACCCATAAATATTTATGCACCAAACACAGGAGCACCCAACTATGTAAGACAAATCTTAAGGGACATGAAAAACATGTCTAAGAACACAATCTTAACAGGAGACCTTAACACACTCTTATCTCAAAAAGATAGGTCAACCAGACAAAAAAATAGCAAGGAAGTAGCAGAACTGAACCAGAGCTTGGAACAAATGGACCTGGTGGACATATACAGAGTGTTCCACCCAACCACAACTGAATACACATTTTGTTCAGCTGCACATGGGTCATTTTCCAAAATAGACCACATACAAGTCCAGAGGTCATGCCTAAGTATATGCAAGAAAATAGAAATTATCCCATGCATACTATCAAACGAAAATGCAATGAAACTGAAAATAAATGAGAAGAAAAACCCACTAAATTCATGGAAACTAAACAACACCCTACTCAGCAATCAATGGGTCGCAGAACAAATTCAACAAGAAATTCAACCATATCTACAATTCAATGAAAATTCAAATACAACTTACTGGAATTTATGGGATGTGATGAAAGCAGTTCTTAGAGGGAAAATCATAGCTATGAACTCACACATTAGGAAAACAGAATGGGAACAAATTAGCACCCTATTGTTGCACCCCTGACAACTAGAAAAAGAAGAACAAACAAAACCCATAGCGCAAAGAAGGGAAAAATCATAAACATAAAAGCAGAAATTAATTCATTTGAAATGAACAAAACAGTTCAAAGAATCCACAAATCTAAAAGTTGGTTCTTTGAAAAACTAAATAAAGTTGATAAGCCTCTTGCCAACCTCATCAAAAAGAGGCAAAAGAAAATTCAAGTACAAGCGATAAGGAATGAAAAGGGTGAAATCACCACAGACCCAGTGGAAATTCAGAAGATTATCAATAGTTACTTCGAGAATCTTTACACTCAAAGAGTAGAAGACACAGAAGAAATGCACAGATTCCTCGAAAGGTACAAATTGTTAAAACTGAATCAAGAAGATATAACAACTCTCAATAAGCTGATAACAACCAACGAAATATGAAATGTAAAAAAAAAAAAGCCTACTGACAAAGAAAAGTCCAGGTCCTAATGGATTCACAGCTGAATTCTACAAGAAATTTAGAGACGATATAATCCCCACAATCCACAAACTCTTCAATGAAGTTTAAAAGGAAACAGTCCTCCCAAAATCATTTCTGGAGGCAAGCATAATATGGATTCCAAAACCAGGGGAAGACACAACCAAAAAGGAGAACTACCAGTTCTCCCTCATGAACATAGATGCAAAAATACTCAACAAAATCCTGACAAATAGAATAGAGCAAGTCATCAAGAAGATCATACACCATGACCAGGTAGGATTCATCCCAGGGATGCAAGGATGGTTCAATATTCGAAAATCTATACATGTAATACACTATATTAATGGAATGGAATGTAAAAACCACATGATCATCTCAATTGATGAAGAGAAATCTTTTGACAAACTCCAACATTCATTCATGTTCAAGGTCCTACAAAAAAATGGAATAGATGGACTCTATCTTAACTTGATAAAAGCCATCTATGAAAACCCAAAAGGTCATATAATCCCACATGGGGAAACACTAAAATCTTTTACTCTCAAATCAGGTATAAGACAAAGATGTCCTCTATCACGCCTCCTATTCAATATAGTTTTAGAATCATTAGCAACAGCCATTAAAATAGGGGGAGAAATGAAGGGAATAAGAATAAGGAAAGAAGAAGTTAAATTATCACTATGTGCAGACGACATGATACTTTACTTGGAAGACCCCAAAAATCCCACCAAGAAAGTACTAGAACTGATAGGGAAATTTAGTAGCGTAGCAAAATATAAAATCAGTACTCAAAGTCAATAGCATTCCTCTACACAGATAACAAGCACACTGAAAGAGAAATAATAGAAACAATAAGTTTTACAATAGCACCTCGGAAAATGAAATATCTTGGAATTCACTTAACCAAGGAACTCAAAGATCTTTTCACAGAAAATTATAACACCCTAAGAACAGAGATTACAGAGGATTTCAGAAAATGGATAGATATTCCACGCTTTTGGATAGGAAGAACCAACATCGTGAAGATGGCCATACTGCCAAAATTGCTCTACAGATTTAATGCAATCCCTATCAAACTGCCAACAACATACCTCACAAACCTAGGGAAATCGTTCCTAAAATTTATTTGGAACCACAAATGACCCAGAATAGCAAAGGCAATATTGGCAAATAAAGACAAGGCAGGAGGCATCATAATTCCTGACTTGAAATTATGCTGCAAAGCCACTGTGATAAAATCAACACAGTATTGGCAACAAAATAGACCTGAGGATCAGTGGAAGACATTAGAAGACACAGAGGCATCTACAATCACACTCAGCCATCTGATATTTGACAAAGGGGCTAAACAAGCTCACTGGAAGAAAGATAGCCTCTTTAACAAATGGTGCTGGAAAACATGGCTTTCTACATGCCAAAAACTAAAACTTGACCCAGCTCTATCACCATGCAATAAGCTAAAGTCAAAATGGATTAAAGATCTAAACATTAAAACTCACAAACACTCAATCTCCTGGAAGAGAAAGTAGGAGGAACTCTTGAAGACATAGGAGTAGGTAAAGAGTTCATGAACAAACATATTCACACGGGGAGCACCTGAAAGAATCAACAACTAGGATCAACACTTCTTAAGGAACTTCTGCATGTCAAAAGAAATTGTCAACAGAGTGAAAAGACAACCCAAACATTTTGACAAAATCCTAACTAATAAGCAATCAGACAGAGGTCTACTGTCTAGAATATATGAAGAACTAAGATAACAGGGCCCTCAAATTTAAAGACCAAATCCAGAAATGGGCATCTGGAATGAGTACACACTTCTCAGAGGACAAATTTACAGAAGCAAATAATTATATGAAAAAATGCTCCACATCGCTAGTCATCCGTGAAATGCAAATAAAAACAACACTGAGATACCATCTCACTTCAGAAAGAATGGCCATCATAAGGAAATCAACCAACAACAAATGTTGGAGAGGTTGTGGGTAAAAGGGAACACTTCTCCACTGCTGGTGGGAATGTAGACTAGTACAACCAGTGTGGAGACTCCTCAAAAGAGTAGGACTAGAAATCCCATTCAAGCCGGCTATACCCCTACTGGGAATTTTCCCAAAGGAACTGAAAACATTGTATCATAGTGATATATGTGTACCTATGTTTATAGCAGCACAATCTGTGATAGCAAAATCTTGGAGACAACCAAGATGTCCGTCACATGAGGAATGGTTGAAAAAGATATGGTATTTCTATATAATGGAGTATTACTCAGCTATTAAGAATGATAAGTTTGAAGCATTTATACTGAAGTGGATGCCACCTGAATTCATACTCATAAGTGAAATAAACCAGACACACATGTGTAAATATAATATAGTCTCCCTACTATAAGAAATGAAAAGGAGAAATGCAAATGGAAATGTACCACAGCAACTACAATCAATTGAGTCAGATAAGGCAAAGTGAATGCCATATGCTGCAGGATACTAATCAGCTTTTCTTCTGGATGGTTAACAACCTAAGTTCACAGATCAAAGTTGGAGAAATAGAAGAGCCACAAGGCCAGCCAACATTTTACCTCTAGCCTTTCAAGATCTGTGAAGATTCAGGACATAGAAGAACCTGTACTGCAACACCATGAAACTCAGTTGAACTCCAAATTTTCTGAACAAGGAGATTATGGAGCCACAGGGGAAAGAGATCGAAGTTCTATAGGGTGACTGGGGAGAGTCACATGGAGAGAAAACTTTCTCTCAGGCTCTTATAGAGAGCAAACTGGTCAAAGCATTGGCCATGACTCATCCACATGGATGACACAGACAAAGGATCTACAGAATAAGGTACAGGTCTACAAGATAAATCCTTAGGGGACTTCACTGACCTCATAAGAAACAAAAATTACGTGTGTTGGTGTATAACTCTTGCTCTATCTAGGTCTTACCCATCCAGCAGAAAAGTCTAAAAATGAAGTATACACCTCGGGGCCATAATAATAAGTTGAGCTGTAAATGGCTATGGTCGACAACTTCTTCGGATAACTCACTATTGTTGTAGAATTCGGGACTGTGTTGGATTGTGTCGTCGAGTTCAAGCACCTAAGTTGGTTGAATGAGAATGGAGTACCCATCTTTGACAGGTGTAGACAAAGGAAGGGGTATAGAAAGGAAGAATCATGATGTGTGTGTATGGACAGTACAGTTGGGATAGATAACACTGTGCTTCTACATAATTCTATGAGAGGCAAGATTTGCACTAATGGTGCACTAATTATGTTGGCTTCTAGTACTATGGACAACCACTAGGAAAATAACAAGGTAGAAAGTATTAATTATTGAATCTTTGATATAATTCATGTATAAAAAATAAGATACAGAAACAGCTACACTCTCTTAATTTACTGATGAGACATACAGTATAATAATGTGTGTAAGTATAGTATCATGTATACACCTTCTGTGATACCAAAACATTATGAAAACAGTTTGCAATGTATTAATTTATCAAATCCATCTTGTCAAGGTATCTTAAAACTGTTTCATTGATATTTGTACTTCAATAGAACAAGAATAAAAATAAAAGAAAGGTGTCTCAAAAAATATCATCTCTAAGAAAAAAATAAGTAAAACCCAGACAGTAAAAACACCTCCTTATGTAGAGATGCACAGGGAGCCACACGCAGTGGGTAGGGTAGGTGAGCAGGCACAGGGAAGGCAGAGCACTGCACATGACACACGTGCTAATCCAAAGAATGGGTATAAATTTCATGGACTGCATACATACACTGCTTAAAGAAAGTAATGATGTTGTGTATTCTCACCTGCTCTTGAGGTATACATGTATTTATCTGAAATGTACGTGCGCAAGTCGGATGATATTTTCCTTCTTTCCTGCTGATATTTTCCTGTTGACTTTTTTGAAATTAATTTTATTGAGAAAGAAATAGCAATGAGAAAGTTTCAAAGCAGGTTAGTAGGACAGTTACAATAATGAATACATTTTATATTGTCTTCATAGTAGTTATTCATAGTACAAGGTGCAGACCTGATATCTTCTCTGAACACTATTAGTACAAATCTTTCTTCTCAGTGAACTAAGAGAAAGTGGTGTATATCTATCCTATTTTGTATATACAGATATATATATATATATACATATATATATATATATATATGTAATATTTTTTCACTACAAAATGATCCTTCATTTATATCCCCTTCTTGTTTAAGGTTTTAATGATGTTTATTCCACTGCCATTCAAATATTGTAGGTGTGTGAATTCAGTGAAATAATCCAATATGGCAATGTTGGCTTGAGTTGTTGACTTGAGCCTTTTACAACTCAGCATATTAATACGGCTGTATTTTTAATACCTCAATTTTATACTTTTCTGCTGGAATGTTAAGACCAAGATAAAGCAAGACTTATACAACAAGAACTGTAACTTTTGTATCTGACAAGGTCAGTCAAATTCCCTCAGGATTTACCCTGAAACCCTGTACTGCGGTTTGTAGATCCTTTCTCTATGTCAGTCGTGTGAGTGAGTCACGGCCATTGCTTGACCAATTTGCTACCTGTGAAAGCCTGAGAGAATATTTTCTCTCTACATGACTCTGCTTAGGCACATTCTGCATCATAGATCACTTTCCTTTGTGGCCTCATAATCTCCTTGAACAGAAAATTTGGAACACCACTGAGTTCCAGGATAGTACAGGACAGGTTCTGTTCCGTCCTGAGCCCTCACTGACCTTGAAGGGCTAGGGCCAAAAGGTTGTCTATCCTTCTATCCCTTCTTTTTCTCTAATTTTATGGTTTGCATACTTGTTAACTCTCTGGAAGAGAAGCTTAATGATATTTTTACCTTACAATATAGGCAGTTGAGCTTAACATCACTATCTGTCTGTATATCAAACGCCTTAGGCATAACATGAAACAGGTATTTTCCAAAAACTGTTGATATGTTGTACTTTAAATCCCTATAGAATGTAAAAAAATAAACAATTACAAATATTTACACAGTAATTTAGAAATTAGCCATATACAACATTGTAGCAGGACATTACTTTCTTGTCTCTTGTTTTCTTTTATGACCTTTTTGAAAACAAAAAGATGCACTTGAAAGTGTGTATAGAAATACTTTTTATGACATGACAAGCAGTACGTATTTAGAAGCCCAGAATGACAGGCATTCCAAGCATGACTCTACCATTACACATTGTTTTCTTCAGTGCAGTTGCTTAATTCACAGGTATCAGCATATATAGTTAGTCAGGGTGAGAATCCTACCAATCAACTGCTGATTTCAAAAACCTGATGCAGATTCTCAGGACCAATGCCTTAACCATCTTGTGCATATACATGTATGGTTTTGCCTCTGCCACGTTTCCTAGCTTTTCTCCTTGCCTTCTCTTTGTTAGTTAATTTTTAAATCCTCACTTTCCAGAGTTGGTCAAATAGCTCAGAGGATTAAAGCACCTGCAAGCAGAGACAGGAGCAAGGAGTTTCAATCCTCAGACCTACTGTGCCAGCCCCGCCCCCACGGCCCACTGAGATGGCAATTGAGCCTGGGTGTGGTGGCTCAAGCCTGTAATTCCAGTTCATGGGAGGCTGCAAACAGGCACATCACTAGGAGTCCGATCTACTAGTGACATGCTGAACAATCTGTAGACAGTTCCTTAAACAATACAAAAAAAAGTTTTCACTTTCCATTTACTTGTCTTATACCTTTCAATTTGTATTTCTTCTCTTGAGTTGTTATACTAGGAAGACTGTATGATACACATGTGGGTCTAGTTTATTACATTTATGACTATAGCTTCAAATTGCATCCACTTATATATGAAGGCTTCAAATTTATCCTTCTTTCTACCTGAGTAATAGTTCATTGTGTTAAAAACAGCACGTTTTTTCATCCATTCCTCAGGTGACGGGCATATTGGCTGCTACCAAGGTTTTGCTATCATAAATTGTGCTGCTATAAACATAGGTGCATATATATCACTGTGATGTGGTGATTTCAGTTCTTTTGGGATTGGATTGAGTGGGATTTCCATCCCAATTTTTTTAAGGAATAGCCACACTGATTTCCATCATTGTTTTTTTCTTTCTTTCTTTTATTTTATTGAAGTACAAATACCAATGAGACAGTTTCAAGACAAATTAACAGGACAGATTCGATAAATTAATACATTGCAAACTGTTTTCATAGTGTTTTGGTATTGTACAAGGTGCATACATGATATTATACTTACAGACATTATTATAGCAGATGTCTCTTATCAGTGAATTAAGAGAGTGTAGCTATTTCCTTATCTTATTTTTTATGCCTGAATTATATCACGGATTCAATAATTAATACTTTCTACCTTGTTATTTTCCTAGTGGTTGTCCACAGTACTAGAAGCCAACATAATATCTTGTACAGATTTAATGCATTCCATCATTGTTGTACAAGTCTACATTGCCACTAGGAGAGCAGATCCTGGTGACTTTAAGGGTAGTTTTTGTTGTTTGTATTTTGTTGTTGTTGTTGTTAGAGAACAAGACCGGTATTGGATGCGTGATTTGTCAGTATTTTCGCTGCTGTAGACTGCAGTTTCCTTTCAGATCAGTGTGCTTCCCACAGCAAAGAGCTTTCATTATCATTAGTCCATATGTAGAGGCTAATTACAGTCCTAAAGTCAGCTGTACATGTGTAAATACTGTATAGTCTCCCTAGTATAAGAAGCAAAAAGCAGAAATACAAATGGAAACGTACAACAACAACTAAAAACAATTGAGTCAGATAAGGCAAAGTGAATGGCATATGCTGCAGGATCCTAATCAGCTTTTCTTCTGGATGGTTAACAACCAAAGTTCATAGATCAAAGTTGGAGAAATAGAAGAGCCACAAGGCCAGCCAACATTTTGGCCCTAGCTTTTCAAGGTCAGTGAAGACTCAGGACATAGGAGAACCTGTACTGCAACATCATGAAACTCAGGTGAGCTCCAAATTTTCCAAACAAGAAGATTATGGAGCCACGGGGGAAAGAGATCGAAGTTCTATAGGGTGACTGGGGAGAGTCACATGGAGAGAAAACTTTCTCTCAGGCTCTCACAGAGAGCAAATTGGTCAAGCCTCGGCCGTGACTCATCCACATGGATTAAACAGACAAAGGATCTACAGAATAAGGTACAGGACTACAAGATAAACCCTGAGGGGACTTCACTGACCTCATAAAACACATAAAGTACATGTGTTTGTATATAAGTCTTGCTTTATCTAGGTCTTAACCATCCAGCAGAAAAGTATAAAAATGAGCTATACACCACGGGGCCATAATAATAAGTTGAGCTGTAAATGGTTACGGTCGACAACTTCTTTGGATAACTCACTATTGTTGTAGAATGCTGGACTGTGTTGGATTGTGTTGTCGAGTTCAAGCACCTAAGTTAGTTGAATGTCAATGGAGTGCCCACCTCTGACAGGTGTAGACAAAGGAAGGGGTATAGATAGGAAGAATCATGATGTGTGTGTATAGACAATACAGTTGGGATAGATAACGCTGTGCTTCTACATAATTCTATGAGAGGCAAGATTTGCACTAATGGTGGTTGGACAGGATATTATGTCAGCTTCTAGTACTATGGACAACCACTAGGAAAATAACAAGGTAGAAAGTATTCATTATTGAATCTTTGATGTAATTCACGTATAAAAAATAAGATACACAAACAGCTATACTCTTTTATTTTATTTTATTTTTTTATTTTATTGAACTACAAATGTCAATCTGACAGTTTCAAGACACCTTAACAGTACAGATTCGATAAATTAATACATTGCAAACTGTTTTCATAATGTTTTGGTATTGTACAAGGCACATACATGATATTATATTTACAGATATTATTTTAGCAGATATCTCTTATCAGTGAATTAAGAGTGTAGCTGCTTACTTATCTTATTTTTTATACCTGAATTATATCAAAAATTCAATTATTTTCCTAATGGATGACCGTGGTACTAGAAGCCGACATAATATCCTGTCCAACCACCATTAGTGCAAATCTTGCCTCTCATAGAATTATGTAGAAGCACAGCATTATCTATCCCAACTGTACTGTCTATACAAACACATCATGATTTTTTCTTTCTACACCCGTTCCTTTATATACTTTTCTGCTTGATGGTTAAGACCTAGATAGATCAAGACTTACATACCAACACATGCACTTTACATTTCCTATGTTGTCAGTGAAGTCCTCTCAGGGTTTATCTTGTAGTCCTGTACATTATTCTGTAGATGCTTTGTGTGTTTAATCCATGTGGATGAGTCACGGCCGAGGCTTGACCAGTTTGCTCTCTGTGAGAGCCTGAGAGAAAGTTTTCTCTCCATGTGACTCTCCCCAGTCACCCTATAGAACTTCGATCTCTTTCCCCTGTGGCTCCATAATCTCCTTGTTCAGAAAATTTGGAGCTCACCTGAGTTTCATGGTGTTGCAGTACAGGTTCTCCTATGTCCTCAGTCTTCGCTGATCTTGAAAGGCTAGGGCCAAAATGTTGGCTGGCCTTGTGGCTCTTCTATTTCTCCAACTCTGACTTGTGATCTTAGGTTGTTAACCATCCAGAAGAAAAGCTGATTAGTATCCTGCAGCATATGCCATTCACTTTGCCTTATCTGACTCAATTGATTTTAGTTGTTGTACATTTCCTTTTGTATTTCTGCTTTTCGCTTGTTATACTAGGGAGAC
>PVKA01026873.1:0-31205 GCA_004027165.1 Ctenomys sociabilis
TTTAAATGTATTATATAGGCATGTATGAAAATGTCAAAGTGAAACCCATTAATTACTAATGTGTTACTAGTAAATAACACTATAAAATAAAAATGCTTCTATTTAAGCATTTTTATTTTAGAGAACATTTTATATGATTGTAGTTGCATAGTTTTTTCTCTTTATGATGTAAGAATTGAAAAATGCCTAATCAAAAATCATTGCTAATAATACTGATAGTATATTTTATGATTTGACTCTCTTCTAATAAACCATTTTGGTTTTCTTTTAAAGTTTATCCCCCAGTTTAGAAAAAGAAGGCTGTTGTATTATTTAATAGTTACCTATATTATTTAATTGTACCTTTCATTAAACAATAATTGCTAGGTAGTTTTTTGTTAATTGATACATATTTGTAGTACATAATGATTATATTTATTGTGGGAGGTTGGTACATGTATGTAACATACCTTAATTATTATTTCCCCTTTCCCTTCCCCTCTTTTCCCTTTCCTTCTCCCTCCTTCTCTAGATCCGTTTCTCATTTGGAAAAGATCTCTCTGTATCCTGTTGTCTTTTATTTTGCTCTTTACCTTATATCTGCAGTAATTCAGGTTTCTCATATAAGAGCATCCCTGGGATATTTAAATTTATGTTCTGACTTAAGTTACAATCTTAAGAAGCATGTATTTGTCTTACCTGGTGTGTGTAGAAATTGATCTGGGGTCAAATAAGTTGCTCAAGGTATTTTTCCTTTTCAGATAAGACTTTTTTTTTTTCTTTTTTCACTGTTTAGGAGAATTTATTAAAGTGTCTCAGAGTGACGATGACATGTATCTGTAAAAATGTGGTTCTCAGTTCAGGTCCAGAGACAGCTGTAAACATGACAGGAGCACAGGATACTGTCAAGACAACTCATTTTAAGATATTAATTTTTTAGGGCTGGCCAGATAGCTAGCGTAGTGGACTAAAGTGCCTGCTAAAGGGACAGGGAGATGGCTCTGTGGAATAAGTGCTTCCTTGGCAAGCGCAAGGGCCTGAATTCAATCCCTGGTTCTGCAAAAAAAAAAAAAAAGTGCCTGCTTAGGAAGGTGCAGGGACTGGGGTTCGATCCCTGGTGTGCCTTGCTGGCCCCATTCCTGGGGGTGTGCTAAGATGGCAACCGAGACTGGGCATAGTGGCGCATGCCTGTAATGCCAGCGTTTGGGAAGCTGAACACAGGAGAATCACTACAAGTCCAATCTGTGTAGTGAGACTCTGTACTAAAAAAACAACAACAAAAACAGAAAGATATTTGTTTTGATGAATTAATTCATTGTAAGAATAGTCTTTCATTTAAGTTAGAATTGATTAATTTGTCACAGTCTATATCTCATGACATCTCTTTCATTTGTGTTTACTTAGTAGATTTGTCACAGTGATCTCAAATGCTAGGTGTCTGAAAATAAGATATACTTTTTGATAGTTTTGCCTTGGATTTTATTATCTTATGGGTTCTCATGACCACTCAACCAGGTAAACAAGAACTTTTGGTTTAGAGTGGCATTTAAAAAAATAAGTGGGACTTGAAAATGAAATAAAACTTGAAATTATATTATTAGCACCATTTGGACTTAACCTTGATTTAAGATAAAATAATGTGGCTTTTGCAAATCCAGCTTAAAAATTACTAGAAATTTTATGTTGCTGACTACGAAATTCATAGTTGATATCTATAGCAAAGTGAGAATTTAGTACATCTTAAGAATTAGTGTTCTTGCATAAATACTTTGTCTTATTCCAAGCTTGGAAGAGATTATTTAATTATTTTATTGTATTGTTTATCTAATACTGTATTTGTAATTCTTGTTCTTTTTGAATATTTCAGTCCTGTGCCTAAGGATAGAGACAAATTTTATTTCAAATTAAAACAAGGAATAGAGAAGAAGGTTGTGATTACTGTGCAGCAACTTTCTAACAAAGAATTAGCTATTGAAAGGTAAGTGGCTATCTCCTAAAAACTTGTATTGACTTCATTGTGTTTAAAAAAGGTATACAGTTGAATCTCAACCTGTATTACACACTGTGGCTTTTCACCATAATTTTGTTTGTCCAATTAAAAATAAGGATGAGATAATGATGCAGTCTCTATTTCAAGTTTAATGTAGCTGCTTGATTATAAATTCCAATTTATGGGGGAAATAAACATGAAATGATTTAGATTTTAAGTGACAACAGCATCACATTTCTGTTCACATCCCTTTTTCCTGCTGTCTCTTTACATATAGTTTATATTTCCATTAGTTTCTAGGATTCTAGGAGTTTTAAGATATACTTAAATAAATCTGTACTGCGGAGTAAGTTTAGGGGTGCTGTACCATTGAGCTGCATTCCTATCCCTTTCTGTTTGTGTTGATACAGGGTCTTACCAAGTTGCTTAGGCAGGACTCATGGCTCAGCAGCTCCTTCCTGTGTCAGGTTCCCTTAGTTTGAAGACTTAGTTTTAAACTATATAAATACTGTATGTGTGTGTGTGTGTGTGTGTGTGTGTGTGTGTTACTGCAGGTTGCATCCTGGCCTAGTGCATGTTATGCAAGTGCTCTTTTGTTGAGCTGCATTCCAAGCCTTTTAAAATTTTATTTTGATATGGAACTTCACTAAGATGCTGGCCTCAAGTTGAGATCCTCATAGTAGTTGGGATAAAGTGTGTGTACCAGCATACCTGGTGGTGACATGTTATACTTGTCACCTTTCTCTTAGTGGTATAATAGTGTTGAATCTTAAAATTGATTAAAAAAATAGGAAAGAAAAAGTACTTTGGGCAAATAGCTCAGTGGATTAAAGTGCCTGCTTATCAGACTCAGGGGCTGGGGGTTCCATCCCCTGGCCTGCTATGCTGGCCCCGCCCCCAGAATGCACTGAGACAAAGATTGAGACTGAACATAGTAGTGCATACCTGTAATCCCAGGCACTTGGGAGGCTGTAGACAGGATTATTACGAGTCTGATCTATGCAGTGAGACCCTGTACACCCTGAATACCCTGTCCTAAAATAAAAAAATAAAATAAAGTACTTTTGATGTTGAATAGCCTAGTCCTAAAAGAATATGATTAGATGTATATGATTTTAATTAAAAAAGTGACCAACATTAGATATAACAGTGTTTCATTTTTTAAATTTGGAAGCAATTTTAAAGATAAAAATTAAAGAAAAGATAACTTGTAGAGACTACTGTGTACTTTTTAGTCACATTTACTTATTGGTAATTTGTACCCCATTTGCCTTGTGCCATACCTTCATATACACGCTTGTTTTTTTTTTTGAACTGTTTAAGAATATTTAATATATTAGTTTCCCAATGTATCCCTAAATACTTCTGTGTGTATTTTCTTTTCTTTTCTCTTTTTTTTTTTTTTTGTATTTTAGGTTTACAGAGTGTTCAGAGTTTCATTACTAGATCCTATTTGTAGTGATCTGCCTGTTTACAGCCTCCCAAGAGCTAGGATTACGAGCGCCACCACCACACCACCACGTCCAGTCTCAATTGCAGTCTCAGCATGCCCTGGGGGCATGGCTGGCAGGGCAGGTCTGGGGATTGAACCCCGGCCCCTGTTCCTGCTTGCAGGTGCTTTAATCTGCTGAGCTACTTGGCCGGCTCTGTCTGTGTGTATTTTCTGATAATGGGGATCACTTACATAGTATACTTACTGACTCGAGTGAGTTTACCATTTACTAAATTCACTGAACTCTACTTTTTATTAAATCTACTCTTTGTCTGCCAGTTCCTCCAGTTCATGATTTACACTATCATCAGATGCTATATTTAGTTACCATTTGTCTTTAATTAGCTTGCTTTTCTTTTCTTTTCTGTTCCTCTCTTTTTTTCTAGCTTTCATTAATTTGAAACATTTCCTTAGCCTCCCTCTGTCTTTTAAGACAATATATTTTTTTTCTTTTTAATATGGCATTGTTCATTTCAGGTTTGTCCATTGTCTCTTCATGGTTAGATTCAAATTGTATGTTACTGTGTGGATAATATTGTGTACTTTCTAAATTATCACCTCTGAAAATGCTTGATAGTCTTCTGTCCCTTGTGGTGACACTGATTTTGATTATCCTGCAAAATATCTGATTTCTTTACTGTTTACTTTTTTTTGGTTGTACAAAACTCACATGTATTTGTACAAAAAGTTTTCTCAGTTTAACATTTCCTATATTTTTTGTTTCCATCAAATATTTTTTCTTTCTTAGAACATGTTTATGATAATGTTAACATTCCTTTGATAGAAGTGGTAAACACTACAGGCCCAAAATAGAAAGTCCTCATAGTCAAGGCAAATGTCCGTTGTTCTGCTCTAGGGAAGTGGAGATGAAATCCATGGGAGGATTTCAGCTCTTCAAGCATGAATTTTCCAGGCCTCCAAGTACCCAGTTTGTATAGGACTCTGCCAGAATGGCATGGGGCACCCAGCATCATGTGTGGGTAGATGGCACATGGCTCCAGACTTTGGCCCTGAAGCCTGGGTCCTCACTTCTTGCTCAGCCTGTCCTGGGTGGGCTACACCATGGGCGTACAGGACACCTCACCCTCCTGCTGCAGGCTCAGGAGTGCCCTGGGCTCCTGGTGTCCATGCACACAAAAATGTTGACTCCTCAATGATAACAGTCTCAACAGAGTCCATGAGATCCTCAAAGATGTCTGAACTTTGGAGAATCTAGAGGTAGGCCTGAAGGGAACTAACTTGACAAGGGGTGAGGAAAAGAATGGTCTTGAGGTATAGCTGGGTCTAGGGCTGCTGCGCCCTGGGGCATCCCACTGGCTGAAGTACTCGGGCTGTCCCCAGGCCTTTTCGTGGCTGGAGAAGCTGGAGTAGGTGGATGCCCCTGCTGGGAAGACACTGGAAGGGTCTTGAGCGGGCATCTGGAAATTCTCAGAGCCCTGAAGCACTGTAGCTGCGTCCACAGGGGACTGACTGGTCCTGTTCTGAAGAGTTAGTTGGGCCAGAAAAAGGGTTGGTGCCAGAGCCAGAGATGTTGCTGGAGAAGCTGTACACCCCTGCTGGGAAAACATTTGAAGGGTCTTGAGTAGGAACATGGAAACCCTCAGACCCCTGAAGCTCTTCAACTGTGTCCATGGGGGACTGGTCCTGTTCCGAAGAGGTAGTTGAGCCAGAGAAAGTGCTGGAGCCAGGGCCAGAGACTGCGCCAGAGGTGGGTTTCCCATCATGCTGTGCTGCCCACTGCCCCTTTTTGAATTTGGATAGCTGGTTCTTTTTTTTTTGGCTGAACCAGAGATTGAACTCAGGCTCTTTGCTTGCTGGGGAAGCACTTATTCCACTGAACTATCTCCCCGGCCCTGGATCGCTGGTGCTTGAACTACACCTTTACTTTTTGCTCAGGCAAGTTCAAATTGAGCGCCAGCTTTTTGTTCTGCTTCTGAGTCAGGTAATGCATCTTGGCAAATAACTCCTCCAGCTGTCGCTTCTGCTCTGAGGTGTACACAGTGTGCTTCTTCCGAGGCTTATTGGGCTTTGGATGGGGTGAGAAGGCTCTCCTTTGGATGGGGAACTAACTTGAGGGGCCTGGGAAGGCTGGGGGCCCCAAGGGTTTTGGGAAGGGTGGGGGCCCTGGGCTAACTTAGGCTTCTGGAGCAAAGAAGGGGTACTGGGGTCAGTTGGGCCCTGGAAACCTGAGAGGCCTGAGAATACTATGGGTACTGTGGGAGCTCAGGGACCTGGAGAAACCAGGGGGCCAGGCAGGCCTGAGGAACTTCCAGGACCTTAGGGGGACTGAGTAACCCTGGAATCTTAGGTGGTGTGAGGGCATTGTGGAAACTGGCAGATAGTGGGCCTCTGAAGGATTTGGGAGGCCCCATAATGTGAAACTCCGACTTGGTTCTGGAACCAGAGCTGCAGACAGAGTCCTATTTAGGAGCGACTCTGTCTTCTGCAGCTTCCTGAGCCCCTTGTAGTCCTTGGAGTGCTGCATTCTAGCTCCTGCTCTGCTCCTGTCCCTTTCACTGTTTACTTTTTCCCTCCCTCATGATTAGTAAGTGGCCTGTCGAGAAACACAAAATATTTTGCTTCTTCTTATTTGACTTAGGTTTCATTTGTGATTCTTGTCTGTTCTAATCTTTACTCTGGTAACCACAGTAAAATGATAATCTTCCACTGCTTGAACTCTACCTTCCTTACCAGTCAGTCCTTGGTATTCTGATGCAAAGAAGAGCTTTCTCTTCTGTCCCACTCAGTTAATTACTCATTATTGGCATAAACTCTTGAATTTCATTTTTTCTCAATGTTTTATAATTCACTAGAGTACTAAATTATTTTGACAGTCAGAGAACTAAGAATTAACTAGTGTGAATACATTCAAACTCTGTGGCCTTTTGACATCCTCCATCATTTCTTGCACATATCCTTTCTGGCATAGCAAAAGAAAAAAAAAAGCATCTTCAGTTTAATAATTTTGTGGTAGCACATGCCATAAAGTATTAGGTATTGGTTTGAATAGTTTTGAATCAATATTACTTTAAAATCTTAGGGTTCTATAATTCAGTGGCATATTATAAATAACCAATACCTGAAAATAAACCAGTTTTTTTCCAGTATGAAGTTAACAAGTTTAATTAACTTGAGCGTAGAAATCTTGACAAATATAGGTGAAATAGTTGTGCCTCTTAACTATATTTTCTTTGCAAACGTTAGTAAGCATTTTTAAATATATAAGAAAATAATAACAACTTAGAAATGTTGCTTTTCAGCTATTTCATAAAATATTTTTATTCAGATGAGTATCAATATCTTCATTATCACTTAACCTACTTTAAAAGTATAATTATCAGCTTATATAAGTTGTACAAAATAATGGGTTTCTATGTAATATTTTCATAGATTTAAACTACTTTTTGTATAATTTTTCTAGAGCATGGGCATTTGTCTAGAGCACATTACAGTGACACTTCAGTTGTCAGACTCAGTTCGTTCTAGGTTTGTGTTAGAGCAGCAGAGAGTTCAAAACTGAACATGTTTTTCCCATAAGAAATAATGAAAAACCAAATAATAGGTTCTGAAGCCCTAGAATTACTCTTGTAATTTCTTTTTTCCAGGGCTTTGGTATATTTTGTAATGTTTTCTTCAGTACTGTTGTGGTTATCACAGTTTCTATTTTAGCTTTACTGCTATTTTTAGCTTATCAGTAACTTTCTTTGAACCCCTGGTTACATTTTTCAGAAATAAAGTGCAAACAAACAAAAAACAAACCACTGTGGTGAATTTTTCTCAGGCATTAACAAAGGTACTGTGAGTTGTCTGAGTGAGAACAGTGTTTGGACTCAGTGTCACCCCTTTATTTCCATGCCTCACTCTTGGCCCACACTGGTTTTTTTCAAGTCGGAATTTTGGTTCAGCTGAAGAGCAAAGTTATGAACACCGAGTAGATGTCTTTCAAACTTTTTGAGTAATTGAAAGTTAAAGCTTGGAGTTGATGACAACTGAGTTATCATTGTATCTCAAATTTGTCCTAAGTTATTTCAGAGAAACCTGTTTTTGAAGAAGTGCTGTATATGTTACTATCATTAGAAAATTTCAGTTGGCCAGATAGTTCAGCAGACTACAGCGCCTGCTTAGATAGGTGCAGCAATGGGAGTTCAATCCTGCTTGTGTCGGCCCCATCCCTGGGGCATGCTGAGAGGGCTGAGACTGGGTGTGGTAGCACATGTCTGTAATCCCAGCACTTGAGAGGCTGAAAACAGGAGGATCACTGTGAGTCTAATCTGTGTAGTGAGACCCTGTAGACCCTATACTTAAAAAGAAATACAAAAAAAAAAAAAAAAAAAGATACAAATACCTATTTACATGCATCAGGACAATTGTTTTTTTAAAAATAATTCCTTATAGCTACTTACCATATGGTTTTACATAGTTTTTTTCTTTTAATTGATGACATTATATATGGTGTACCTATTGTTTTTAAATTTGTATGCATTGTATAGAATGACTAAATTATGTTGCTTTTGTTTTAATATAATAATGGTCTCTAACACTTACAAGTCTGGGTTCATATTACTGAATTTATGTTAAATTTCTTTTTCTTTTTCTTTTTCTTTTTTTTTTGTGGAACCAGGGATTGAACTCAGGCCCTTGTGCTTGATAGGCAAGTGCTTATTCTACTGAGCCATCTCCTGGGCCCCCATGTTAAATTTCTTTGCTTGCTTTTTTTTTTTTTTTATACGTCTGTCAAATGACCTCTATAAATATTCAGATAAACAGTGAATGAGATTGCTTTAGGCTAATGAATTTTGCCCAAACAATACTTCGTTTGTTTGACAAACAGAATTACCTGTTGCTGGGACAAATACCTGACACTCAAAATGAAGGAAGGAAAGGTTTATTTAGCTCAGTTACTGGAAGGTTCAGTCCATATTCCACTGGCTCTAACGCAAACAACAACAGTTCATGCAGCAGAAATCAGTAAAGAACAGAGGAAGAGCAGAAGCTGCAGTGTCCATCAAGCCTCTCTCTTCCTTCTATGCTGACTGCAAAGACTGGTGTTCCAGGGTGAAGATTCGAGCTTTTCCCAATACTGGGACTTCTCCCCTGAAGCAAGGCAGGGCTTCGGGAGGTCTTCCTGAATTCCTGTGCCCTACCCACTGCTGATTCAGCCAAGTTGACACAATGTATCAGCTAACACACCTGTGATATGAGAGATTTTATAAATACTCAGATTTATCTATTGTGAAGAAAGAAAAATTTTGCATTTTATTATGTTAGGTGTGATAATGTGTTTAAATGAAAAACTGTAGATTGTAGAATTTAGGAAATCCAGTAGGTGGCAGTCTTACCAAGAGAATTCTTAAAGCCTCTGCATCCTAACATTTGCTGAAAAAGTTTTTTTTTTTTTAATAATTTTATGGCACTTTTAATATTTTATTACTTATTTTTTGTGGAACTGAGAATTGAACTCAGGCCCTTGTGCATGCCAGGGAGGCACTTATTCCACTGAGCCATCTCCTCAGCTGCTGAAAAAGTTAATTTGTAGTATAAAGACATTGTTTGAAAAAAAAAAAAGCCTGTAAATTATGTATTTGGGTATGTCTTATGTAGGCAAAAATAAAACTCACTATTTAAACAATTTTGTTACATGATCCAAAAAAAAGCCACAATAATGCAATGAACCTCAGTGTACTTACCCATATGGAATGCTAATAATCAGTATTTTGTTTCTTCAGAAACATTCTTAATTATGAATGAAACATATTTGTGTGCATCCAGAGTTTTGGGGGTACCTCATATATTAATGCTGACAAAGTATACTGCAGTTGTCTATAGGCAGCAGTTGTGTTACTTACCTCAGCATCTAGCACAGTACTTGCAAATAAATAGTTTTATAAATTAAAGCAACACTGAGATTCCATCTTACCCCAGAAAGAACAACTATAATTAAGAAGTCAACAAATAACAAATGCTAGAAGGACTGTTGGGGGAAAAGGAACCCTTCTCCCTTGTTGGTGGGAATTGCAGACTGATACAAGCACTATAGAAATCAGTGTGGAGCTTTCTCAAAAAACTGTAATTGGAAGTTCCATTCAACCCAGCTATTCCCCTACTGGTATTTTTTCAAATGAGCTGAAAACATTATTACAGTTATATACATGCACCCATGTTTATGGCAACACAATTTGTCACAGCTAAATCTGGGAAACAACCCAAAATGCCCATTAACTGAGGAATGGATAAAGAAGATGTGGAATTTTTTTTTTTACATAGTAGAGTATTATTCAGCTATAAAGAGGATAGATTTGAGGTTTTTAATTAGTAAATGGATACAACTAGAGACCATACTCTTTTAAGTGAAATAAATCAAACCCATGTGTGCAAACATCATGTTGTCTTGCTAGTGTAACAATTTGAAAGAGTAAATCTGAAAAAAGCAACAGATACTATGAAAAGGGAATGAATCTGTTCAAAAGGTAGGAACCACTGAGGTGAGGAGAGGGATAGGAGAGGGAGGTGGAGGAAGATATGTCCATGTATGTATGCAGGATGGCTTAGATAATTGTGCTATGGGTTTCTGTTGGTCTGTGGAAAGGAGAAGTTAATGCTCATTTTTTTATTCTTAAATTCTTCCAACGTTTTCTTCCAATTTTGCATGCATATGCCTGGTAATCTAAATTAAATTGAAGACAATACAGAAAATATTGTTGAATTCATATTGTTTTGTTTAATGAAGCCATCGTTTCTAATTTTTTTTTTTTTTTTTTTGGTGGAACTGAGGATTAAACTCAGGCCCTTGCGCTTGCCAGGAAGCACTTACTCCACTGAGCCATCTCCCCGGCATCATTTCTAATTCTTATTATTACTCTTTCGTATTCTCTTTAGAAAAGAGCTTGATAATTAATCTCTAGCATTTTCTCTGGCATAGTACTGTTGTATCTATGAAATGTAGGTATTGTTCCTTTTGTTATTTTTAATATTTTACCTGATAGAGAAAAATGAGAGTTAAAAGCTGCTTCATATTTTATGTTACATCTGATGCCTATGTGAACTTGGCTGACAGAGGTGGCATTAGCAGTGGGACTCTGAGGAGAGCAGGATGGATTAATTTCTCTCAGTTCCCTGTGTGTCTTTACGGCAGGAGGACTTTGGTTTTCTTTTAAAAAAATTTGAGTACATATTTTAGGACATAGTGATTATATTCCTTGTGTGGAGTTGGTAGATGTACTTGGCACATTAATTGTTTTTTCATCTTCTTACCCTCTGCCTCAGCTCCCTCTCTCCATGTCTTGATCACTGTCCCATTTAGGACAGATCTATCTCCTTACTTTCTATTATATTTTGATGTGTTCTTCAGTTATATAATTTATATTTATTCCTATGAGAACGATTATGTAAGCTTGTGTTTCTGATTTATTTTACTTAACATTACAGTTTTGCTTAACATATGGCATCAAGATCCATTCATTTCCTTACAAATGACTCACATTTATCCTTCTTTATAGTAGAGTAGTATTCCATTGTGTATGTATGTCACATTTTCGTTATCTGTTAATGGACATATAGGCTGCTTTCAAAACTTAACCTTTACAAGTTGTACTATGTAACATTGTAATATGATATCTTTTTAACTTTTTTGGGAAAGATACCTAGAAGGGGAATATCTGGGTGAATGGAATGCTGTCTTTTATACTTGAGGAAACTGATGCGTAGAGATTAAGTAAGTGGCATGAGATAATAAAATGAAGAAATGAATCCATGTATACTAGAGTAGATGCTTTTACTTTTGATTGCATCAGTTAAAAAGCTGGATAAATGAATAAAAATGTATGCAGAAGTTTTTATTAGAGACTTGGCTAAGTTTATTTTAGTATAGAATGAATTATTGGCATTGTTCTAAATAAAAGACTATTTATTTTTAGAGAAAATGAAACATAATTTCTTTTTTCCATTCCTCATTACTTGTATTCAGTGTCATGTAGAAGCTTCAAGAAGTGAGCATAAACAAGAGAACAATAGTAATGACCAACACTTTGAGCTTAGTATTCAGCAGGCACAGGAAAATTTAATTGTCTTTATTTGTGAGGATGATACTATTATTATTACTTCATTTTTGTAGATGATGAAATAGGCTTAATGAGATTATGTAAGTGAATGGAGTAAGGGCTCAACAAGGGTTATCTAATTCCTTATTACATGTGTACTCTAAGACTGAACCCAGTTAAATCTGGGTTATACCCTAAGTTTAGAATTAAACCAGTTAGAAGATAAATGATTTGGTAATAGTGGCTTTTAAATACGTTGAAACAAAGTGCATAGATGCATCCAAGTGATCATTGAAGGATTTTAAGTCTGCTCTAGGAGAAAAGTGAACTGATCCATAAAAAAGAAAAATAACATTAACTACTAGTTTGAGAAAGCAGAATGACTATAATCTAAAATATGTGAGGAGAAGCAGGACTAACCCTCATTTTTGTGGAAACACCAGCAGCAGTGTTAATCCAAATGCAGAGCTGATCAGTTCAGGCACTTCTGATGTTCCCAAAGTACGATTGGTCTAAGTGATCATCATCTCTTTCTTATCTTTCCCTAGGTTTTAGTATTGCCACGTGTAGAACTATAGTGAAATCAGTTACTCTGCCTGCCCATTCTTTCCTCTCTCCTTCCCTCCCTCTCTCCTCTACCTTTTCCCCCCTCTCTTGTCTTTTTGCGACAGGGTCTCACTATACAGTTCAGGCTGGCCTCGAACTCACTTTGTAGCCCAGGCTGGCCTTAACTTTTAGCAATCCTGCCTCAGCTTCCTGGGTTTCTTCTTGCTTACTGTGTACATTCTGTGGAATTTTAAAGCCTTAAGTGTCTTTCACTCATACTATTATCAAGCACCTACGTGGATGCCTTGACTAGATTAACTATGCTTGATAGTCAACAAATAAAAGGGAAGGTGTTTTCCAGTATTGCTGTATTAGTTTTCTTACTAGTTGATTTATTTGTAGAGCATTACTGTTTATTTTTGTAGTGAAATGATTCAGAACAAATACAGTATACTTGAAAGTATGTAAGTTATATATGTGCATATTGCATGTAAATAGCAATATGGACATCTTTCTAATTTTCTAACAACAAGAAGTGTTAAAATTGTGATAATTTTAAACCTTTTTGAAGGGTAAGATACTAATTTTGGCTTCAGAGTTTTATAACATCGTTCTTTTTTCAGGGTCAGAATGAAGTACTAATAACAGTAAGCTGAGTACAATGATTAGATTTATTATATGCTCTCTTATTTTGCACTGCCAGCCAGTGCTATTAGAAAGGAAGGATTTTCCTTCTTTTTTTCTTTATTCTTTGTTTTTATTTTTATTTTTTTGGCGGACCCTGTGATTGAACTCAGGCCCTTGTGCTTGCCAGGGAAGTGCTTATTCCACTGAGCCATCTCCAGCCCCCGGAAGGATTTTCTTGAGTCATCTGTATCTCACTTTAATTTGGAGGCAAACAATTAATTATATATAAATAGAAAACATATAGCACATCATTACTAGAAAGCAGTGTTCATATATTATACCATATGGAGCAATAGAGTTAAGTACTCACTCCCTCCATGTACTTTGCTCCTTTACAGAACGATTTAAATCTGTGTCTTCTACTTCAGTCCTTAATTTGTACTTGCTGGCTTGCTGCAAAACTGTACAGTGAGAGATTAATGCCATAATCAACAGTATGAAGCACTGATAGATAACTTTCCTTGTGTGTGAGTGTGCAGTTTTTATTTTATTATTTTTACGATTTACTTATTTATTTGTTACAGGGTCTCACTATGCAGCTTAGGCTCTTAGTGATCCTTTTTTCTCAGCTGTGAATTACAGACATGTGATTAAAGACATGTGCCACTATGCCTGGTTTTAGACTGGCACAGTGTGCCTTGGGTTCTAGGGCAGCACAGCACGCAGCACCAAGGATCAAACTCAGGTCAATGCTCTTGGCAGGCAGGCACATAGATTGCTGACCTATGTCCCGAGCCCTTCTTAGTTTTTTTTTTTCTGGTTTTTAAATTTTCTGTGTATTTGATATGGGATTTCACTATGCAGTTCAGACTTTTAGTGATCCTCTTGTTTTCAACCTCCCCAGTGCTGGGGAGGGCTACCATACCTAGACTTAGTTGCTAGCTCTGCATGCTGAGGAGTGGGGCCGGTGTGGCATGTGGTGCTGGGACTGAACCCCAGTCTCTGCACTTGTGTAAGTTGGTGCTTAGTCTGCTGAGCTATCTCACTGGCCCTTACAGTTTTTAACGTAGAGTTTCATATCACTAAAGTTGGTGGTTGTAAAATTTGTATTTTTTTTTTGGCTGATCAGAAATTTTAAAATTTTGCCTTCTCATTGAGCTCCTCTCTGTCACTGGGGGCAGTCATGGATTCGCACAAGAAGAACAGCATATCACAGAGCCAGTGTTGCTTCAACCTCTGTTTTGGTGGAGGTGGATGTGGCTGATATGTGAAATACACTTGAGAAAAAAGAAAAAAAAGTTTTAAAGATTTGATCAGGAGGATCACTACAAGTCAGAACTGCATAGTGAAACCCCATATCAAATACATAGAAAATTAAAAGTTTTGATGCCGGTGGTATAGTTCAGTGAACTGAGCACTTGGTTAGGTAAGTGCAGAGGCTAGGGTTCAATTCCAGTCACCACATGCCATACCAGCCCAACCCCCAGGCATGCTGAGCTGGCAGTGGAGTCTGGGTGTGGTAGCACACACCAGTGATCCCCACATTAGGGTGGCAGAAAACAGGAGGATCACTAAAAGTTGGAGATGCATAGTGAGACCCTGCACAAAAAAAAAGAAAAAAAAATACTTAAAAAAAATTAAAGTTTTGATATTTGTATTTAATATTTATTTTTAGGGTGTCTGTTGTTTTAAAATCTTATTAGAAAGAATAAAATAAAAGATAGTAAGAAATAAAGGGATAAGGGGAACATTTTCAAAGGAGAAGGAGATCAAGAGATAAGGTCGAGATAGAAAAGGGGGGGAGGGAAAGAATAATGGAAGGAGTGGTGGTGGGAGGAATTAGGGTATGTTGTGTAAGCATCATATTCTACAGATATACAAAAAATGGGAAAGGAGTCAAGAGAAGGGAGGTAAGGGAAAGGGGATGAAAAAAGGAATTAAGATATTATCTATATGTTTTAACTTCCCACAAGGAATATAAATGTTATGTACTGCAATATGTATGAATAAACTAAAGTAATAAAAAAAACATTTTTTGTTTAGTACATGTCTGCATTACACAATAAATACATTCATTATGGTGGTTGACATACTTGAAGGTAACTGTTCTGAGGGTCTTTTGCTAAATTTACTTAGTATTTATGTTTATCTCTACTGTTTTTATAGTTACTTTTAAAGCCCCAGTTATTCATTAGAAGTTGTGTAGATGTTAATCTGATTTTCATGTTTTATCTTGTCATGCGTCTATGAACTCTTAGCACAGTCAACTGTTAGATGATGTTAGATGTTCTAATAATTTCTCTTACATCCCTTTTCTGAAAATAAAAAAAACCCATAATCTGCGTAATGTTTTAAAAGATGTTGCATCATTTATTTGTTTGGCATTGTGTTATTTTCTTTTAAGAGCTTCCCCCCCTAGAAAACAAGGTATTATAGCAAAATGATTTCAGCATTCTCTCATAGTCATTCCAAGTGACAATTATTAGACAACAGCATTATGAGGTATGTTTTGGAGTGGGTAATTGGAAGCCTCTATTTTGTGTCTGAATATCTGGACTAGAATTTGTAATTATTTAGGACAGATATTTAGTGTCTGACCTCTGGCACTCAGTAGTATGTATATATAATGCTGTCACCTTTTCAGTATCATATCCTAAGAAATATAAATGATGAAAAATATTATTTTTTGTAATATTTTTATAACTTGGTTAATTCTAGGTGACTTAGAGCTCATTTGGTTTTTACTTTGTTTAGTTTGAAATAATGAGACTTACTGAAAATTACAGTAATACTACAGGAAGATTCCATGTAACATTTTGTATAACCACTGTACAATATCACAACTGGAAAATTGACATTGGTACAGTCTACAGATCTCTTTTGGAATTCTTTCTGAATTTTTAATCATAGTATACTGCTGTAATAGTAATTTCTTAATTTATTGGCTTAAGAAATTTGTATTTGTAACCTGGACTATATAATTAGAAGAGATGAGATATTGTAATTATATTCTATATGCCAGTTATCAGTTTATTGCCTCTTGGTTTCATATCTACTCTCTTACCTGGAACTTTAATAAGTGGTTTTTTTTTTTTTTGTGTGTAGCAAGTTCGATACTCAGTTGTGACGGTAGGGGGTGCTGGAGCAACATTGCAAGAAGAGGTGGTGTGTCTTCTCAGTTCTAGAGAACTGATTGTTTTTGTGTTAAGTCATGCTGTTCCTCAGCTTTGCACACATTTCTTCGTTGAGCTCATAACTTTGATTCTGGCTCAATGTGGTCTTCTGTAGTCCTCCGGACATAGATGCTCTGTGCCCCAGACTTGCACCCCTTATTGCTGAGCCCTGATTTTCTTTAATTATTTACCATCCAAACTAGGGCCTGTGCCTTCCTGGACAGTTCAGCAAACTTCATTGCTTTCCAGTAGAGCTGAGATCTGAACATTACCATTAGGGAAAGGAGCCCTCCCCACGTTCTAAGAAGGAAGAAAGTTTTCTCTTTCTTGGGATACTTTTCTTTTTTTTTAAAGTTGTCTTTTTATTATAAGTTGATAACTCTTTTTAGTAAACTTTTGTTTGTTCTATCTCTTGATTGGATATCAGCAAATGTTATCTAACTGAAATTGTATCTAATGACACTAACTAATCTCACAGGTAAAGTTCCTAGTACTCTTTTTGGAAAAACTAAACAAATCAACAGAAGACAATTGGTTATTTTAGATAACCTTTAGAAAATCTATCTATATATATTTTTTTTCATATATATATATATATATATATATATATATATATATATATATGGTTCTTATAGGGTCTTACTACACAGCTTGGACTCATAGTGATCCTCCTATTTTTTCAGCCTTGCCAGCATTGTATTTCAGGTGTACACCACCTGCCTGGACTCGGTAGTCAGCTCAACACCCAGGGGGGAGACTGGGACAGCATTTTGTATCATGAATCAAACCCCAGTCCCTATGCTTGCCTAAGCAGGCACTTAGGCTGCTGAGCTATCTCTCCAGCCCTAGATAGGCTTTTAACAAACATAATAATGGCAAGCATAGTAACTACCATTTAATGGCTTTTGCTATATGTTTATTCCATTTTAGGTATTTAATGTACATTGCATACTAAAGTAGGAAACTTTGAAAAGTGGATTATGTTATTCTTTTGGTGAGAGCTAAAGCTTGTTATTTTGTCACCTAAAACTTTTCTTTAATAACTTTTTGTAGAATAAATTTTGTGCTTCGGTAGCTGATTTTAGGTTATGTTTGTTTAAGAAGGCAGTACTTAATTTTCAGGTTTGCAGTTTTTGTGGTGTATTTTGGCATTGCTTTCCAGTTTCATTGTACTATTATCTCATAATAGCATGGTATTATTTTTTTTTTTTGTATTTACTTAGCTCTTATGGATTAGTATGTCATCTGTTTTTGAGAAAGTGCCATGTGCAGCTGAGAAGAGTGTGTATTCTGTTGTCCGATTAAGTGCACTATAGATGTCTGTTAAGTACATTTGTTTGAAGATTTGGTTCATCTCTGATTTTTTTTTTTTTTTTTTTTTTTTTTTTGGTTTTTTGTTTAGTTGACCTGTCTGTTGTGACAGCGGGGTATTGAGGTTTCCCCATTAAAATTGTATCAGTGTTTAGCTGATTCTACATGTTCATTAGGCTTAGCTACCTCTGAAAAAGTCCCACCTGTGGCTGCATGAGGTGCTGGGAGGACATCTAGACATAAGCCATTATAGTATTTTTTTTTTTTTTTTTTTTGATCCTGTTGAGACAAATGGAGTGTTAATCTACCGGGAGAACCAATTATGTGTCACCTTTACTCCTAGAGAAGAAATCTGCAACTATGGTGTAAATATTAAGATAATTAGCTCACTTTTTTATTAAGTGTCTTCTGGAAGCTCCTGGAACATTTTGGTTGTTATCTCTATTACCTGTTTAGTTATATCTTCTGTAATCCTGCTGAGTACCTCTTTGATGTATTTGCTAACCTCCTCTGTTATGTTTTTGAGTAATTTGGATGTGTGACTTACCTCCTCAAAGTCCCCTGGATTGGCTTTAGGAATTGGGAGTTTTCGGAGACATATTTTTGGTTTGTCTTCTATTTTTATTGATTTTACTTGTTTTTTACTTTTATTTTGTTTCAGGCTGAGATTTTTGGTGCTTACAATGTTGATCCAGCCACATTGGTTAATTTGGGAGGGGAAAATGCAATGTAGTTAGCCCAACTACCAAGTTGCCTGGGATTGTTGACAAGTATTATTGATGTCTGCAATGTAATCTGAGTGTTGGTTTGCAGAAAAAATAGCAACAGTTGTGTGACCCTATTGAGACAAATGGAGTGTTAATCTACCAGGAGAACCAATTATGTGTCACCTTTACTCCTAGAGAAGAAATCTGCAACTGTGGTGTAAACATTAAGATAATCCAGGTATTAATTTACAGCTATTGTGTACTAAATACCACTATTACATCTTCACTAATGGAGGAAAGTTTAGTAATTTTACAGAATTAAGCAACTATCACAAAATCAAATAAGCTTTATCTCTGTACTGTTAATGATATAGAGCTTGGTAGTGGAGAGAAGCAAGAGGAAAACTTTGAAACCTTAAACTCTGTGGTATGAGAAGGAAGAGAGAAGATTGGTACAAAATATCTTATTGTGGAATAGGATGATTAAGAAAACATTAAGGGGGAAAAACTGACTAGAAATGGAAGATGAAAGAAAAAGAAGAAGAATTCATATAGAGAATAAAAGAGAAAATCAAACAGAAAAAGGACAAAGAAAAATTCCCCAAGATTTAGTAAACTGATGAAGAAATAGATAAGGAATAAGGAGAAAAAGAACCTAAAATCTACCAAACCAAACAAAACCAAACAAAAAAATCCTAAAATAACATTGATATATATACAAAAAACAAAAAACCCAAAAAGCAGAAAAAAAAAAAGATCACCAAAACTAAACAACATAAAGCTATATTAACATGTTGAGCTGTGAGAGGCTGAGGTCAACAACTTCTGACATTGCCAGTCCTGCAGATAACCCACTACTATTATGGACTACTGGACTATATTGGATTGTTTTGCTGAATTCATGCACATACAATATTTAAATGACAATGGAATACCCATATCTGACAAAACTAAACCAAAAAGGAAATACAAATGAAGGACTGTTTTGTATCTGTATATACAGAATAGTTAGGATAGATATGCAGCTACTTTCTCTTAGTTCAGTGAGAGGAAGGATTTGTACTAACAGTGTTTGGACAGGATATCATATCTGCATCTTATACTATGAATAACTTCTATGAAGACAACAATATGCAATGTATTAATTATTGAAACTGTCCTACTAACCTGTTATAAACTGTCTCATTGCTATTAGTTTCTCAATAAAATTAATAAAACATTGGGATGGGGAGATAGCTCAGTAGAACAAGCGCTTGTCTGGCAAGTGTAAGGTCTTGAGTTCAGTACCCGGTACTGCCAAAAAAATAAAACAAAAAATTAGCCAGAATCATTTCGGGGCCGGGGAGTTGGCTTAGTGGACTAAGCGCTTCCCTGGCAAGTGCAAGGGCCTGAGTTCAATTCCTAGTTTCACCAAAAAAAAAAAAAAAAAAAAAGGAACAGCATAAGATTAATTGCTAATTAGATGAATTTTTAATCGAGTCAACTTTGACACTTTTTTGCATTGGTACTTGAGCTTTGATTAGACATTGCTAATTCCTACCTACATATTTTAAAACTTACTATAATGATTTTAGAAATCAGTAAGCTTAAAAATTTAATAATTTCTGAATTTTAAACTTCAACAGAATTTTAAACCAGAACTGTTTATAAGTATAAAACTTTTAAATTAGGGGCTGGGGAGATGGCTCAGTGGAATAAGCACTTCCCTGCAAGCACAAGGGCCTGAGTTCAATCCCCAGTTCTGGAAAACAAAACAAAAAAACATAAAAAAATTTCAAGGCTCACTTTGGCAGCACATATACTAAAAAAACTTTTGATTTTGTTATCTGTCATGGGTGGTGAGCACATAGGTCCACACAGTCTAAGAAGTTTGGCAGGTTCTTTGAAGTTTTAGATAAAGGAAGAAATCAGAAGAGAAATTTACCCAGCAAAGTGTGGTGGGATGAAATTCTTTAAGTGATAAAAGACCATATTGTATTCTTAAATCTTATTTTAATGACTGTCAGCTACCAGTACAGAAAACATATGCTCATATTGATAAAATACTCTTAATTAAAAAAAAAACACAAAACTGAAAACAACAAACAAAGAAATTTCTCTGCAAGTTTGCACATGCAGTTTTTTTGGGGGGTCTACTGTTTTGGGGCAGTGGCTATGTCAAGACCTGTCGCTGCTCCTGATAGTGGATAAAGAAGGCCCTCAGATCCCAGATTCAGACTGAATGGAAATTAGGGCTATAGGCATTAGGATTAGGGCTATATTTCTAATTCTGTGACTTATGAATGTAGAGCAGTTCAGGCTGAATACAGAGTGGATGTGGTGGGCTATGGGACTTTTGTCCTTTAGTTTGAACTGTTTGACATGTTCTCTTGTCAGCCTTACTGTAGCTCCCTGACCACATTTGTTTCCTGTGCCTGCCCCTCACCTTACCTTACATTACTTGGGAACATAACCCTTGCAGCTCTGGGTGGGAGCCATCCTGTGGCTGATCTAAGTCCTAAGTTCAGGGGCCAGGGAGATAGCTCAGTAGAATAAGTGCTTGTAAAAAAAAAAAAATGAAAGAAAAAAGAAAAAGAAATCTGAGTCTTAGCTTTAAACAGCCACTCCCTGGAGTGGTGTTCAGCCAAGCACTCTCTGCACAGGGTATGATAGCTTGAGTTGGAGTCACCAGCTATTGCAGCTCACAGCATTTACTTTTCTGGTTCACTGCTGTGTTCTCCCTGAAGCCCTGTGAAGGCCTCCCTCTCCCCTTACTCCTCTGTGTAGATTCTGTCGGTCTTCTTGTGAACCAAGAGCCAAGAGACGTGGAGAAAGTTCTGGGCCTCTTCCCATTTTCAGAGCTGTGTTCTACTTTTTCAGTTTCTCTGTATTTATTTATTTATTTATTTATTTATACAGTTAGTTAGTTCAGGGTTTCACTACACAGCTCAGACTTGTAGTGATCCTCCTATCTCAACCACCCCAGCGCTGGGATTACAGGTGAGCACCATTATGCCCAGTTTGGTGGCCATTGTCTAGGAATCGAACCTGTGTCCTTGCGCTTCCCAAGGATGTCCTTTTGTCCTTTAGTTTGAACTGTTCGACATGTTCTCTTGCTTAGACCACCAAACTATCTCCCCTGCTGCTATAGGTTTTAATATCCCTGTCAGATTTTTTCTGTTTCCAAGGATTTACTTCCCTTCTTTATTTTTTTCTTTTCCTTTCTTCTCCAAGTTGTTATTTTCCAGTAATTGGATTCTGAATCTCAGACTGAGTTGAATGCCATATTGTTTTGTAGTGGTACAGTAGGCTCAAATTCCAGTCCTGTAACTTAATAGCTATGTATTTTTGGTCAATTATTACTACTTCCTGAAAATCATTTTATTGTTTGTTATATGAGGGTTGTTTTGTGTAAATTCAATTACAAGGTATTATCTGTCTTGAAACATTCAATAAATGGTGGCTGATATAATATGCTTATTATTACTAATGTGATAATACCATCTTATTTTCAGGTTTCATTTCAAATTTTGCGTTAGGTCAGTTGATTCTATATTATAAATAATGTGTGTCTTCTCTCAGCTTTAGGAAGTACTTACACGTATCTTGCAACTTACCATATTAGATTATTATGGTCTGCTTACTTTCTTGCTCTATTCAATTGTGATCTTGAAAATCGGTGGGATAGCTATATATATGTTTCTTTCTTTCTTTTTTTTTTTTACCTTATAATGATCCAGGTCAAATGCTTTGAATTCTCCATTGAACCATTTAATATTCAAATTAGATGTTTGTGTTACTAATAATATCTAAATCCTGACACATTACTCTTAATAGTTCTTGCTGGTCTTATTGGAAGCCTGATGTGCTTTAATGAGGTATAATTTTGGAAATGACTGATATAGCTTGATAAAAATATTATGTGATTTTAGTGCTTGTGGCACTGAAGTTCACATAGTATGTCTCTACTGCTTTCTACAAGAGGAAGCAGAGGGCTAACAGTGCTAGGTGCTTTCTCTAAAGTCATAGTGCAGGTTAGTGGCAGGATATTTTATAAGTCATAAAGACAGCAGTACATCAAGGTTTCAAATAAGGTGATAAATATTTCCATTTCAGGAAAATTTAAACTTCTGAGGATTTTTTGTGATAGAGTTTATAATATGAGAATGCTATACTTTGAAAATATAAAATTTGATCAATTTCACCCTTACTTGATAGTGCTTGAAAAACACAATTGTATACAAGTTTACGTTCCAAAAGAAGCCAAAAAAAGGTAGAGAGGATTTTAACCTGTTACCTTTTTTAACAAAAGGGGCTGAGATAGATGGATGAAGTGGTTATTTTAAAACATAGTTATTTAACTTATTATAGTGAGTATAGAATATCTTTAAAACTTAAAAGTTTTTATACAGAAAATTGTTGTTTAAAAGCAAAACAAACACTTAGGAGAGGTGCAATTTCAACAAAAGTATGTAGGAAAATGAAAAACAAATTTGCCCTTATTGGCCTTACTTGAGACCAAATTTCTATCTGAAAAGGAATTATTTTTTTATTGTTACTGAATAAAAATTTAAGGCAATAATTTGCATAGACTTTATTATATGAGTTTATATGAGAGATCTTAACAGTCTATAATATTCATGGTAAAATTATTGTGAAACTTTATCTTTAATTAAATGCATGATCACTTGGGCAAGGTACCCTTATGCACTGACTGAGGTATATACTTACTATATACTTAGTATCTTGATAGAAAAATTTTAGTTTCTTCATACTTGAATTGTAATTGAGACCAATTACATATCTTGTTCACTTAAGAGAAGAGTGACTGGGAAAAATAAATCTTTGGAAAACAAGGAACAGATGAAATGTTGATTGGCCAACTGCAACTTTTTTTTTTTTACAAATTTATTTTTATTAGTATGCATTTGCAGTATATAATGATGATATTCATTGTGGGGAGTTGGTACTTGTATATAGCACACCTTAATTCTTTTATCAAGCCCCTTTCCTTTCCCTTCTGTCCATCTCTTTGTTCCCTTCCCTTTTGCAAAAGATTTTTATTTTCTATTAGCTATCTTTTATTCTACTTTTTAGTTATATTTTGTCTTTCTCATGTAACCTTTGTGTCTTTTATTTCACTTATGGGTCTCTTGTCTCAAGGTGCATGCATTTTCTTTAAAATGACCAAGTTTATACTTTATGGCAGAGTGGAACTGCCACTTTGTGAAATTTAAAATTTACTTGACTTAATTTAATTTACTTACATTCTTCACCTTTTCTATGAAACACTCTGCAACATATCTTAGGTATTGGGAGGCTGATACAAACTGTCTATTATGTGTAAGAAGGCTTTGTTTGGAGAGGGATCCTGAGGGCAGATTATATTGCTTTTTGAAATGCAAGACTGATTTAATAACAGCTTGAGTCTGGGTAAATTGTTTAGCTTTTCTTTGCTTTGCCTACCAGAAAGGTAGAGTTAATGTAGCCTTAAATATATAAAAAATTTTTAGTTTTGAGCTGAATTTTAAAGCTTATAAAACAATGTTGCTCTATTTTGCTAGCACTGGTAGGATTCTTGAAGCTTTTCTACTGCCAGAAAGTGTGTTGATAATACGTCCACTAATACAGTAGCAGTGAACACAATGTCTTGTTTTTATTTTTTAAAACCTCATATTTTATTTAGCTGGATTCCCTGATCTTGACCTATGTGTTTCAAATAGGTATAAGCCAGTAAAATCTTTTTATCTATCTAGAAGCAAATACACATCTCAGTACCATGGTTTTTTTATTTTTTAGTCAATAATTTATGGCCATTCTCATGGCAAATTCTGTCCTTGGTAATATTTTACATATAAAATCTAGGAATTTTGATAACTCGTTTTCATTTCTATGTTATTTTATTATGTATCTTAATGAATTCTTATTTTTGGTCTTTTTGTAACAAATCTATTTGTAATTCAGAGTTAAGATTGTATGATTATTAAGAAAGCGTTTTGCTCTCTGGGCTTCTATATATTCTTGATACCTTATTTCTCCTTTTTCCCCCCCAATATTTTCAGATGTTTTGGAATGTTATTAAGCCCAGGTCGAAACGTGAAGAACAGTGACATGCATTTACTGGATATGGTAATGATAATCTTAAGCACTTTAACCAAGTATAGATAGTAGTTATTTTATAGATTTAAAGTACTTTCTATTTAAAAAGCTTGGCATATTGTTAGAATTGTTTCTTTTTACTGCATATAATGATTAAATTTAATAGCTGATTTAAAATTACTTCTGAGGGAGGGATTTAGGAAAGTTCCAACCAAAATAATTGTGCAGTTTGAAAGCAAATGAAAGGATAGTATAATGTTAGTGTCCATCTATTCATCTGTTGGACTTCTTAAGATGTCTTTCTTTTGAGCTCAAAATAACAAGAATATGATTATAACAAATACCTCCAAAGTGAATACGGTGCCTTTTATTTTTTTATGCATTATTAATATGTGTGTTGTGATGATGTCTGTTTTCTTTAAGACATTTTTCTTTAAGACATTTTTCTTTTTGAACTTCTCCTGGATTACATTTTACTAGCAAAATATATTGGCTATACTCAAAGAATGCCCTTAAATGTTAATATTAGTTAATTAATTAATGCAAATATTTGATATACAAATGGCAAGCTGTCTTAACTTTTTCATAGTATTAGATATACCTTCTAATACTTAATAAAACATTTACTTTATGATTTAGAAATCTTAATAGGAAATATTCATTTGAGAGTGAATAGTGAACTGAATATTTTATATTTAGTGATAATAGACACTACATGTGTTCTTCTTTTTAGGTGTTCTTTGTAAATATTAGTTAAATAGCACTAATTATGTTGAGTTTTTCTTTCAGTTATTTCATAGCAATATCAACACTGATCTAATAATAGTAGAGAGTTTTCTTTCAGACATCTTGGTAGCTATTTGTGTGCCAGGCATTGTGTGAAGTGCTGGGGTTCTAGATATGAGTAATCTGCAGCTTTCTCCATCTGTGGATTCATAGTCTTGAAATGGAAACGGAGCTTTTAAGTATGTAACTACAGTAATGAGTACAGTTCTCTCTCTGTTGGAGCAGTGAACTATGGAAACATAGAGGAAGTGCTGCTTGGATAGGTCAAGTAAGGATAATGGTTATGTTCAGTGAGAAAATATAAGTTATTGATATATCCATTTCTACAGCATACCACCAAGGAATGATTGTTGTTTTACCAAAGGCAAGCCATAACATTTTAGAGTTGTGAAATTTCCATGAGGTGGTATTTTGGGAATGTCAGGGCAATCAAAACTTTTAAGATCCTTGGTCCTAATTGTGGTTTTTCAAGATGAAGATGAATCAGTGGTAGAGATTTGTCTATAAAGTCTAAATCCAGATTATAAAATTATAGAACTGGTGTGATTTTCTCAGTTTCTTTTGTTACATCTAACTTATAGAGAAGTATTCCACCTTTGAGGCATCAAAGTCTAAGTCTTATCAGCGGTCACGCTTCTGGAAGGAGAAGTATGCTTACGCTATACGGTAATGGGCACATAGGAAGGCTTGCATCTGCAGTTATCAACAATTGTGATATATTACTGTTTACTGTTGCTAATCTTTATGATGTCTATCTAGATAGGCCTTGGTCCTGGGCTAGATTAAATCTCATAAAAAGGAATTCATTACCTCATGTTTAAGCCTGAGAAATAGTATCCTTCATTAAAATGTTATTTGTTTGTAATCAGAGCCTGGGAAATAGCTCAGTGGAAAAAGTGTTTGCCTGGCAAGCACAAGGTCCTGAATTTGAGCCCTGGTTCCACCAAAACACAACAACAATAAAAACTAATTATTTGCTTGTAATCAAATGAAATCAAATTCTTTATAATTTTGCATAGTTGACAGATGTAGACAAAGGAAGGGGTGTAGAAAGAAAAAATCATGATGTGTGTGTATAGACAGTACAGTTGGGATACATAACGCTGTGCTTCTACATAATTCTATCAGAGGCAAGATCTGCACTAATGGTGGTTGGACAGGATATTATGTCGGCTTCTAGTTCTATGGTCATCCACTAGGAAAATAATTATTGAATTTTTGATATAATTCAGGTGTAAAAAAATAAGTAAGCAGCTACACTCTTAATTCACTGATAAGAGATATCTGCTAAAATAATACCTGTAAATATAATATCATGTATGCACCTTGTACAATACCAAAACATTATGAAAACAGTTTGCAGTGTATTAATTTATCGAATCTGTATTGTTAAGGTGTCTTGAAACTGTCTGATTGACATTTGTAGTTCAATAAAATTAAAAAAAATAAATTAAAATTTGTAAAAAATATAATTTTGCATAGTTTTAGTTCTGGCTTCTAGAGCAAGGGGGGTGGTCAATACTTATGCTCTCTTTTTTTTTCTTTCTTTTTTTTTTAGAGAGGGTCTCAATATGCAATGTAGGCTAACCTTGAACTTTACTTGTTTAGCCCAGGCTAGCCTCAAACTCAAGGCAGTCCTCCTGCCTTAGCCGAATAAGTGCTGCGATAACAGGTGTGTGCCATCACATGTAGTTCACTTCTGCTCTTTTTTTTTTTTTTTTAAGGTAAACATCACATTGTCTTTTTTTTTTTTAGTTTCAAATCAAATTATTAGAACTGATTTAATAATACATTGCATATTGTTTTCTTAGTGGCCATTTGTTGTACAAAAAAATGATATTCTATTTACAAACATCATTAGAGCAGATGCTTCTGTTCATTGAATTAAGAGAATGTAGCTGTATACCTACTTTTTTTTTTTTTTTTTTTTTTGCAGAACCGGGGATTGAACTCATGCCCTTGCGCTTGCCAGGGAAGCGCTTATTCCACTGAGCCTACCTTTTTTTTTTAAAGCTAAATTATAGTACAGTTTGAATAATTCATACTTTTTACATTGTTGTCTTCCTTAGTAGTTATCCATAGTACAAGAAGCAGCCAGGATACCTTGTTCAAACACTATTAGTGCAAATCTTTCTTCTCATAGAATTATGTGAAAGTAGCTGCATATTTATCCTGTTCTGTATATACAAACACACAATGGTCCTTCCTTTGTATCCCCCCCTTTTTTTTGTTTAGTCTGTCAGAGATGGTTATTCTATTGTCATTCAATTATTATAGGTGCTTGAATTCATCGAAACACTCCAACACAGTCCAGCAGTGCGCAGTTGTAGTGGGTTATCTGAAGAAGTTGTTGACTAGAGCCATTTATAGTTCAGCATATTATTATGGCTTTACTTGATATACCTTATTTTTATACTTTTCTGCTAGGTGATTAAAACTGAGATAAAGCAAGACCTATATAACAAAAAATGTAACTTTTGTATCTGATGAGGTCAGTCAAGTCCCCTCAGGGTTTATCCTGTAACCCTGTACCTCACTCTGTAGATTCTTTGTCAGTGTCAGCCATGTGGATGAGTGATGGCCATTGATTCACCAATTTGCTCTCTGTGAAAGCCTGAGAAAATGTTTTCTCTCCATGTGACTCTCCTTAGGCACACTATGCCATCGATCACTTCCTCTGTGGCTCCATAATCTCCTTGATCAGAAAATTTGGGGCACAACTGAGTTACATGATGTTACAGTACACTTCTGCTCTTTTTGGATATACCCAGGTGTCATGCAAAATTGAAAACAAATCTTTTACCACTTTTTTCTGATAGATTTGAAAAAGCATGTAGTTACATTTAATTTAATTTATATAATTTATTTGTTTGAACAATTTTTAAGCAATATTGATTTTTTCCTTGAGAGTATTTTCTAATAAGCAAGGTGAATTGAAATTTTTCTAGTTAAGTAGATTTATAAATGTAGTTTAAGATCTTCATAAAAGAGGAAGTCATACTTATACATGAAGATTTTTTTTTTAGTAGACAGTCATATACACACATAAACAAAATCACATATTCCCAAAATTAGTTTTGGGGGAATACAAGTAATGGAGACTGAATTTTCTTCCAATAATGACAGTATTTTTGGTCAAGGAACTTGTGTAGGAATAAGGTCAAAATTTTTTTCTCAAAGTTATGATGAAATCTAATGGCAATTTCCAAAAAAACAAACAATTCAGTAGAGCCATGTTTCTTGGAACTGGCTCATAGTTTAAAATTTTAAGTCCTAGAAATTTCTCAAGAAGTTTGTAGATAAGTACTTATCAACACTAGATCAGAAGATTACTAGATCCTGTAACCCTGTACCAGTTGCAAATACATTCCACATTTTAATCCCGTATATTAGGCAGTCTAATTTTCACATGTGTGGTCATTTCTGTTATTTTCTCTTCCGCTTTGTCACCTGCCCTCTCTTTGAACCACCATCCTGTGCTTCTGCCTGCATTCCCCTCCCCATCAGCCTACCCATATCTGCTTTTGTTTTTTGCTTATATGATTTATCGTTTTAGTGTGTTCTTTACATTTATTTGCTGCATTTCTCTTTCACCACTTACCACACTTTTAATATTCTGCTAATCTTTTTTTTTTTTTTGTATTTAGGACAGGGTCTACAGGGCCTACAGGGTCTCACTGTATAGATTGGGCTCATAGTAATCCTCCTGTTTACAGCCTCCCAAGTGCTGCGATGACAGGGGCACGCCATCACGCCCAGTCTTAATGGCTGTCTCAGTGTGCACCTGGAGGCCCTGGGATCAAACTCCTGGCCCCTGTGCCTACCTAAGCAGGCACTTGAATCTGCTGAACTATTTGTCTGGTCCTTTATTCTGCTAATCTTTATGTATTATTTTCTACTTCATAATTTTATAACACTATTTTATATGTGGCCTGTGACAGTTTGACTTTTCAGTAAATGAATGCATTCAGCTTCCACTGTTAACTTCCCACTTTTCCTTGATATATATTAATTGAAAGAGAGATTATTATACTTTGTCCAGCTCATCTTTTTGAATTTGAGCACAGAAATGGTTTGGAATATGTGGGTCAGAAATCCATTCCTGTTCAGAACGGGGACCTGGTTCAGAGGAAAGTTAAAGGAGTCTTAATATAAAGTGTGCATGTATGTGTGTGTGAGTGTGAGTGAGAGGAGAGAGAGAGATATAGAGGGAGATAGATTGATTTTGATTGATTATGAATAGGTCAGAGGTGCTCAGAAAGTTTCATTTACAAATATCCTTGAACATCCTTTCTCTCTGGAATGCAAAGGTATTAACCCTAGAGCTTTACAATCTGATTAATGAATTATGACTAGGACACTCATAACATATACATTAGCAGTTACCAGATGACTAACACAATTTTATAGGGATTCAGAGGTGCATCTATGAAGGTATGATACTGGAAAAGTAAAGTTTTTGAGGCCTGGTAAGATAGCTTAGAGCACTAAGTGCTTGCTTAGTTAAGCACAGGGGCCAGGGTTTGATCCCTGGTATCACATGCTATGCCAGCCTTGCCTTTAGGTGCTCTGAGCTGGCAGAAGAGTCCAGCATGGTGGCACACACCTGTAATCCCAGCACTAGGTAGGCAGAAAACAGGAGGGTCACGAGTCGGAACTGTGTTGTGAGACCCTGCGCACACACACTCACATGGAGTTTTTGTTGTGGTCTCACCCTTCTAGCACTCCATTCATGGTATGTGGAAATACAGAAAATTCAAAGTACTTCAGATACTTTCCTTTTGCAATGTCTATATTTATATGCATTTGTGCAATTTTCCCGTGGGGCACCCTTCATCTTCCTTTCCCTGCAGAGGTACATGTGTATGTGGCTTTGCTTTGACTGTAGTACTAGTTAGCTTCTTTAGGGGCAATAAAAGTATTTGATCCAGTCTTAAAATGGACTGAAGAGTATGGAAGAAGAGATGGGAAAAAGAGAGTCACTGCAGGGATAGGGAAAAGAAAGAATCCAAGAACTTGAGTATAGATTATAAACTAATATTAGGTTCCTGAGATTGATCTATGATTGTGAGAAAGTATCTGAGTATCTGACATATAAAAAATAGAAAAGTAATGTTTAAGATATTAATTGCATAAAGTAGATACTTTAAGAATATATTAAAAAATTAGAGCATTGAAGGATAAATATTCCTTTTCTACTCCCATTATTAGCTACTAATTCAGTCTTTCTTCAGTTAATTATATATTGTAGTTTTTGTGGAGACTACTCGTATCTTTATATGCATAGATAAATGAAATTTTGACAACTAACCTAAGGTGAAATTAAATATAATTTTTAGTTATATTTATACATAATATATAACATATTAATATGATTTTGTGATTTAATATATGTATATATGTCTCCATTCATCTGAGGTATACATATCTTTACATAGAAATTGTGTTTGTGGGGCCAGGGAGATGGCTCAGTAGAATAAGCGCTTCCTTGGCAAGCACAAGGGCCTAAATTCAATCCCTGGTTCCACAAAAAAAAAAAAAAAGAAATTGTGTTTGAAGAAAGCTGTAGGGGGATATAATATTAAAAGAAATCCTCTTAAAAGATTAAAGAATTTATACAAAAAGTAAAGCTCCTATTTTAGTGTAAGCCTAAATTTTAATCAGTTGGATTGCTTTAAGTTAGACATAATGTAAAATTGTGATTTTTTATTGATGCGCAAATTACCACTGCTGTTTTAACTTTTAGGAATCCATGGGGAAGAGTTATGATGGGAGAGCCTATGTTATTACTGGCATGTGGAACCCTAATGCACCAATATTTCTGGCACTTAATGAAGAAACACCGAAAGGTGACTTTCTTAAAAGATATTTTATTATTTAAAAAAATTTTATATTATGATTAGTCTTGCTATTTTTTAAAAAGTCCTGATGCTTATTTAAAAAAAAATTACACTCTTATTTAGAATTTGAGATTGCTTTTAATACTTTGTGCTTCCAGAGAAAACTACTGTTTAAAAGAATTTCTCCAAAGGACATGTGCATTAATTTGATTAGATTAGATAGAAGGCATTTGGGCTTTGTGTTTCATGTATCCCTATAGAGTTGATAAAAACAAGTGAGTACTAGAATTTTGCATATCTTTGATTATTTTTAACTTTTTATTTTTGAAATTACTTTATTTTTCACTTATTAATTATGCATTCTTTTGATTTTTGAGATTCTAGCAGTATATATTAAAGATTTCATTTGTAGCAAGCATTTTCCCCCTAGTTTCCTACTTTTCAATTTTAACATGGCTAGTTTGACAGAAATTTATAAATATTATATAATAACTTTTAAAGTTTTCCCATTATCTTTTTTAATTACTACTTTATTCAGGTATTTCTTAGTTGCCATGTTTTCCAACATCACCATCTACATTTAAACTAACTTTATGGTTTTGCTTGCTGAGTCCTTGTCACTGAACCCCTCTAAGTGCTT